>CAEFZP010000402.1:0-40000 GCA_903064625.1 Mallotus villosus | reverse complement strand
CCAGCCCCCGTCCAGCCCCCCCGCCCAGCCCCCCTGCCTGGACTCCGCCTCTGCTAGTTGGGGTTTGTGTATGGAATATGATACCCGGAAATAAAGCGGTGTTCTGGGTAATTGAGTTCTTGATGTTGGCTGTCAGAGGCTTTTCCAGACTGCTGACAGGTGTGCCATGTGTGCCATGTGTGCCCATCCTCCCTCCCTCCTGCAGACAGGTCCAGGGTTAGAGTTAGGAGATCCAGGAGAGGTGTCACCTGACACGAGAGCTTCCTCCAGACCCCCCTGCATGAGAAGGGGGGGGGCAGCTTCCTCCAGACCCCCCTGCATGAGAAGGGGGGGGAAAGCTTCCTCAGACCCCCTGCATGATGAGGGGGGGGCAGTGGTACTGAGGCACAGTAACAAGCTCCTGACATGAGCCCTCTCTGGAGGTGTGTGATAGTGATGGTTAGTGTGTGTGTTCATTGTGGATGTGTGTGATTAAGAGAGGATGGGAGCGTGTCCTGGCTGTGCAGGGCTGTATGGAAGCTAGCGTGTAGCCCATGTTAGCCACAGACAAATAAGAGAATTAGCCCTTTAATGAGGAGGTAATGAGGGGGTATTTAGCTGTGACAGCAAGTGGGGCTTCTCTGCTGAGAATTATAGTGTCTGTCTGTTTTATGTGTGTGTGCTATTTCTCTATTCATTGTGGTGTCACACACACACACACACACACACACACACACACACACACACACACACACACACACACACACACACACATACACACACACACACACACACACACACACACACACACACACACACACACACACACACACACAACACACACACACACACACACACACACACACACACACACACACCCTCACCCTCACCCTCTGTGAATGCTACTGGTCCTAACTGAAGGGAAGGGTGCTCAGGGAAGCATGAATGTGTTGAAGAGGAGGAGCCTGTGAGGCTGGGGGATGAAGCTGTAAGGTGGACGCTGTCAGGGTGAGGCTGGGGATGAAGCTGTAAGGTGGACGCTGTCAGGGTGAGGCTGGGGATGAAGCTGTAAGGTGGACGCTGTCAGGGTGAGGCTGGGGGATGAAGCTGTAAGGTGGACGCTGTCAGGGTGAGGCTGGGATGAAGCTGTAAGGTGGACGCTGTCAGGGTGAGGCTGGGGGATGAAGCTGTAAGGTGGACGCTGTCAGGGTGAGGCTGGGGGATGAAGCTGTAAGGTGGACGCTGTCAGGGTGAGGCTGGGGATGAAGCTGTAAGGTGGACGCTGTCAGGGTGAGGCTGGGGGGATAAAGCTGTAAGGTGGACGCTGTCAGGGTGAGGCTGGGGATGAAGCTGTAAGGTGGACGCTGTCAGGGTGAGGCTGGGGATGAAGCTGTAAGGTGGACGCTGTCAGGGTGAGGCTGGGGGATGAAGCTGTAAGGTGGACGCTGTCAGGGTGAGGCTGGGGATGAAGCTGTAAGGTGGACGCTGTCAGGGTGAGGCTGGGGGATGAAGCTGTAAGGTGGACGCTGTCAGGGTGAGGCTGGGGGATGAAGCTGTAAGGTGGACGCTGTCAGGGTGAGGCTGGGGGATGAAGCTGTAAGGTGGACGCTGTCAGGGTGAGGCTGGGGATGAAGCTGTAAGGTGGACGCTGTCAGGGTGAGGCTGGGGGATAAAGCTGTAAGGTGGACGCTGTCAGGGTGAGGCTGGGGATGAAGCTGTAAGGTGGACGCTGTCAGGGTGAGGCTGGGGATGAAGCTGTAAGGTGGACGCTGTCAGGGTGAGGCTGGGGATGAAGCTGTAAGGTGGACGCTGTCAGGGTGAGGCTGGGGATGAAGCTGTAAGGTGGACGCTGTCAGGGTGAGGCTGGGGATGAAGCTGTAAGGTGGACGCTGTCAGGGTGAGGCTGGGGATGAAGCTGTAAGGTGGACGCTGTGAGGGTGAGGCTGGGGATGAAGCTGTAAGGTGGACGCTGTGAGGGTGAGGCTGGGGATGAAGCTTTGACGCTGGGGGATGATGCTGTGAAGGTGAAGCTATAAGGTGGACGCTGTGTGACAGTGTGCATTAAAAATATATATATACAGTATATTAAAACCTAATTCGATGTGATTCTGATAGTGTTTTGGCAGGCAGAGGAGGCCTTGCTGGCCCTGCAACACTGCATTACCGGCGGGCTAGCTCAAATAGAAATGTTATATCATCTTGCGGGTCAAATATGATTACACCACGGGCCAGATTTGTCCTGCAGGCCAGAGTTTGACATCCTTGCTCTAATCAGAATCAGAACAGTGTTTAATCGTCAAGTAAGTGGTCACAAACAAGGAATTTACTTTGGTGGACAGGTGCATACAGTTAACATAATAAACAAGATAAGATGTATCCTCTATCTAAAGGACCTAAAGGATGTGGTTCCTCTGTTAGTTCTATCCTCTCTCTCCTCTCCCTCCTCTCTTATCTCCTCCTCTCTCTCCTCTCCCTCCTCTCTTATCTCCCTCCTCTCTCTCCTCTCCTCTCCCCACTCTCACATCTAGACTTGGGGGACGAAGCTCTTTGAACTGCCTGTCCTTCATGCACAAGTCTGCATCCACTGGGATTCTCCCTCCCCTCCCTTCCCTCGTTCTCTCTCAGAGGAGTTTGAACTGCATACCAGCCAGGCAGCAGTGAAGAAGATGAACCTCATTAGTCTCTGCAGCCCTGCAGGAACCCAGGAGCATGTGTCAAACGTGTTCCTACCAGCGCCTTCTACAGGAGAGAGGGCAGGGAGGGATGAGGGAGAGAGACCTGCCTTCTATAGGAGAGAGGACAGGGAGGGATGAGGGAGAGAGACCTGCCTTCTACAGGAGAGAGGGCAGGGAGGGATGAGGGGGAGAGACCTGCCTTCTATAGGAGAGAAGGCATGGAGAGATGAGGGAGAGAGACCTGCCTTCTATAGGAGAGAAGGCAGGGAGGGATGAGGGAGAGAGACCTGCCCTCTATAGGAGAGAGGGCAGGGAGGGATGAGGGGGAGAGACCTGCCTTCTACAAGAGAGAGGGCAGGGAGGGATGAGGGAGAGAGACCTGCCTTCTATAGGAGAGAGGGCAGGGAGAGATGAGGGAGAGAGACCTGCCCTCTGTAGGAGAGAGGGCAGGGAGGGATGAGGGAGAGAGACCTGCCCTCTATAGGAGAGAAGGCAGGGAGGGATGAGGGAGAGAGACCTGCCTTCTATAGGAGAGAAGGCAGGGAGGGATGAGGGAGAGAGACCTGCCTTCTATAGGAGAGAAGGCAGGGAGGGATGAGGGAGAGAGACCTGCCTTCTATAGGAGAGAGGGCAGGGAGGGATGAGGGAGAGAGACCTGCCTTCTATAGGAGAGAGGGCAGGGAGGGATGAGGGAGAGAGACCTGCCTTCTATAGGAGAGAGGGCAGGGAGGGATGAGGGAGAGAGACCTGCCTTCTATAGGAGAGAGGGCAGGGAGGGATGAGGGAGAGAGACCTGCCTTCTATAGGAGAGAAGGCAGGGAGGGATGAGGGAGAGACAGTCAGAACGAGGTAGCAGGGGAGTCATCACCACAGTCCAACTCGGAATTTTAATGTTCCCCCAAAACCTCCAGCGCCGGCAATTTGTCCGTTCTAGCAGATTCTTCTGACATGAGTTCTCTTTTTAATCCTCAAAGCTTCTTGGGGAGAACAGAGATGTGCGGAGCCAATAGGAAAACTGCTGAGGATCGCGTTCTTTAGACAGGACTTTCAGTGAGGAAGGAGTCGATTTGTTTACACCTTGACATCCCCCCTTCAAGTGGGAAGTTGACAAGGATGATGACAGCTCGAGGCCAGATGAAAATAACACTTTGTTTTATTTGGCCCTGAACCTCAGTTTGGTGGATTCTCATCTCTGTTCTTGAAATGGCTGCTGTGTGTAAATGTAGGTTTCAGACAGCGGTTTGCATTGTTTCAGCTGGGCTAGTGTCAGGAACTGCTCGAAGGCTTGTGTTTTTTTTACTGTCAGAGGATCATGGACTGACTCCTAGAACTGTGTGTGTGTGGAAGGAGGAGTGTGTGTGGAGGAGTGTGTGTGTGTGGAGGAGTGTGTGGTTCTGGTTCCCTAGCGTGTTATTAGAGGGCCCTGGGTCCTGGTGTCCAGCCTGCGGTGGAAAAGGCAGAGTCATCAGAGCGTGGCCGCGGTGGCGCTGCTATCTCGGCACTTACCGGATCACGGCTCCCCTCCCGCCCGGCTCCCCTCCTGCCTGCCCGGCCTGCCACATAGCTGTGGCCACTTACTCCAGAATAGCTCCCCTCGTTTCTGTCTTGAGAACGGGACAATATATGAACCCGGCAGTTTGCCTTCCAGGTCTAAACCATGTCGGTTTACAACCAGTGTGCTTATTTGTGGAGATGTACGATGTTTAGAGGAATTCCACACATGCCACCCTATGTTTGAGGAACGGTGTTGTGATAGTGATCGTTTAGAGTCCGCTTTAGTATCCTGACATGGATAGTTGTAGGTCTTCTTCGATATGTTGGATAGTTGTAGGGTTTCGTTGGTGTGTGTTATTTCGTCTGACTCCGTACTCCTCCCTCTAGACGTGTAATTATTCTGTTCCTATCCTGAACGCTGGTTTTTCTAGAACATGTAATTGACTGGTCATGTCCATAGAGTCTACCATGCAGATGATGTCAACCCCTTTTCTGGTTGCCTGGCTACTAAACGTTCCGTCATCACCACACACACACACCCCCCTCACCCTTCCTTATCCAATCAATCTTGCAATCGAAAGCATAATCAGCAGCCTTTGTCACCCAGGGGTCAAAGGTGAAGTTGCAGAGATGTTGCATGCCTTTAGGGTTAGGGTTAGGGTTAGCTGTAAATCTCTACCCCCCCCCCTGCTCCCGTTGCTCTCCCCTGTAGCTAACACCTTTCTCTCTCCTCCCTCTGTTGCAGGAACGAGGTCTGATGATGGGATGGATGTGAACATGGGCCAGTGGGCCTGCACGCGCCTCCTTCGCCTGGCCCTCCCCCTCCTCCTCCTCCTGCTGCTCCCTCCGGGGCGCTGCCAGGACCCCCCGGGCCCCCCTGACCCACAGGGGCGCCTCGTCTTCACGCTGCCCCTCTACCATGCCACCGTCCACGAGAACTCAGCCGCCCGCACCTACGCCAGCAGCCGGGTTCGCATGGGCGTCCGCCTGGCGCTACGCTCCTGGGAGGTCCGCTACCGGATCACCTCCGGGGACGACGAGGGCTTCTTCAAGGCGGAGGAGTACGTGCTCGGGGACTTCTGCTTCCTGCGCATACGGACGAAAGGCGGGAACGCGGCCGTGTTGAACAGGGAGATCCAGGACAGCTACGTGCTGATGGTGAAAGCGTCCGTCAAGGGGGAAGTTTTGGAGACCTGGACTAAAGTCATCGTCCAGGTGCTGGACATGAACGACCTCCGACCCCTGTTCTCCCCCACGACCTACTCTGTCACCGTGGCGGAGAGCGCCCCCCTCAGGACGAGCATCGCCCAGGTCACGGCCACGGACGCCGACGTCGGCTCCAATGGGGAATTCTACTACTTCTTCAAGGAGAAGATGGAGCTGTTCGCGGTGCACCCCACCAGCGGCGTGGTGTCGCTCAGCGGCCGCCTGAACGTGGAGGAGCAGAGCCGCTACGACCTGGAGATCCAGGCGGTGGACCGCGGCATGAAGCTGTACGGGAACAATGGAGTAAGCAGCACCGCCAAGCTGCTGGTGCACGTGGAGCGTCTGAACGAACACGCTCCCGTGATCGGCGTGGTCGCCCATGTGCCCTCGTGGCTGGATAAGGACCCCGTGTTCGCCGTGGTAACCGTGGAGGACCTGGACGAGGGCTTGAATGGAGAGATCGAGTCGGTCACCATCGTAGCAGGCGACCCCTTGGAGCAGTTCACTCTGGTGAGGTCGGAGGGGGACGAGTTTGCAATAAAAGCCCCAGAGATGGTGGACTGGGAGAGCTATCCTCACGGCTTCAACCTCTCCCTTCAGGCCACAGACAGAGGCACCCCTCGCAAGTTTTCCGCTGTCAGGGGTGTCCACATCCTGCTCAGGAGGCCGCAGACAGTGGAGGTGAAGTTTGAGTCTGACTTTTATGAAATCAGCCTGAACGAGATGTCCCCTCCAGGTAGCATTGTAGAGGCGGTGAAGATCACCCCCGAGCCAGACGACGCAGAGTACGTCCTCACCCCCTCCACAGACTCCGCCTTCTTCACCATAAACCCTCTGACCGGCGTGATCTCCACTGCCCACTGGTTCACCTCCGCCTCCCAGGGCCTGTTTGACCTGGAGGTGCTGGAGGTCGACAGCGAACTCAGGGTCAAAGTTAGGGTCACAATTGAGGACGCCAACGACCACACCCCTACGTTCGCCCAGACGACATACGAGGTCTTTGTCAACGAGAGCGTTCCCGTGGGAACGAGCGTTCTGTCGTTGTCAGCCGTGGATGAAGACAGTGGTGAGAATGGATATATAACCTACAGTATAGCCAACCTGCAGCCGTTACCTTTCAAAATCAACCAGTTCTCTGGGATTATCACCACCAAGCAAGAACTAGACTTTGAGTCGTCTTCTGAGAGCTATATGTTTGTGGTGAGGGCTTCAGACTGGGGCTCCCCCTACAGACGAGAAAGTGAAGTCAACGTAACCGTCCGCCTGGAAAACGTAAACGACAACCAGCCCTTGTTTGAGAAGGTGGAATGCCAGGGAGTCATCTCTCGAGATTTCCCCGTAGATGATGTGATCACCACCATGTCCGCCATTGACATAGATGAGCTGGAGCTGGTGAAGTACAAGATCCTGTCAGGTAACGAGGACAGTTTCTTCCAGCTAAACCCCGACTCGGGGGTTCTGTCTCTGCTGAGATCCCTCTCCACCGCCAGCCCCAAAAACAACCTGTTCAGTTTGAAAATAACTGCCACGGACGGAGAGAACTTCTCGGATCCGATGTTCGTCAACATCTCCCTAGTCCAGGGGAAATCCCCCCCGAAGAGTTTCAACTGCAGAGAGACCCGTGTCGCCCAGAAGTTAGCTGAGAAGCTTCTGAAGAAGTCCAAGGCTAGCAGCAAACCCAAGATGGAGGATATTTTTATCGACCTGTTCTCAGTAAACCGACAGAGCCCTCAGTTTGACAAAGCCTTCCCCACGGACATACCGGTACGAGAGGACTTGCCGGTTGGTTCTAGCGTATTCAAGGTAAAGGCTCACGACGGGGACAACCGGCTTCAACGGCCAGCTTCTGTACGCCATCTCCGACGGCAACACAGACAGTTGTTTCACCGTCGACATGGAGACCGGCCTCATCAGCGTGTACCTCCCCTTAGACCGCGAGAAGAGAGACCGGTACCTTCTCAACGTTACCATCTACGACCTGGGCCTCCCTCAGAAAGCCGCCTGGCGTCTCCTGACCGTCTACGTTGAGGACGCCAACGACAACGCTCCCCAGTTCCTGCAGGACGTCGGCTACCGCGCCTCGGTCCTAGAAAACACGCCGATCGGCACGGACATCATCCAGGTGGAGGCCACCGATAAAGACCTGGGGCCTAACGGAGAGATCTCCTACTCGCTGCTGACGAGCACCAGCCAGTTCGGCATCAACAGCAGCACGGGGATCGTGTACGTGGCCGGGCAGCTGGACCGGGAGCTCGTCGCTTCTTTCCACCTGAAGGTCGAAGCTCGAGACAAGGCGGAGAAGGGGAACCAGAGGTTTTCCGTCACCGATCTGAAGATCTCTCTGGAGGACGTGAACGACTGCCCACCGACGTTCATCCCCAGCGTGTACATGGCCCGCGCCCTGGAGGACCTGCCTGTGGGCACGGTGGTGGCCTGGCTGGATACCCAGGACTCGGACCTGGGCCTGGGGGGGCAGATCCGGTACTCCCTGGCCAACGACTACAACGGGAAGTTTGAAGTTGATAAAATGAGCGGAGCCATCAGGCTGATGAAGGAGCTGGACTATGAGACCCAGCAGTTCTACAACCTCACCGTGAGGGCCAAGGATAGAGGGCGGCCCGTGTCCCTGCTGTCTGTCACCTCTGTGCTGCTGGAGGTGGTGGACGTGAATGAGAACCTCTACGCTCCGTACTTCTCTCACTTCGCCCTGACGGGAACCGTGAAGGAGAGCGCGCGGATCGGAACCACCGTGCTCCAGGTGACGGCCCGGGACGACGACACGGGCCGGGACGGAGAGATACAGTACACCATCCGGGACGGGAGCGGGCTCGGACGCTTCACCATCGACGAGGAAACGGTGAGCAGGATTTTACGCACTTTTTCCACGTCGGGTCAGGTTTGAACCTTGTTCTGCAGATCCATGGGTCAGGTTTGAACCTTGTTCTGCAGATCCATGTTACTGCACGGCTGTAAAAAGTATTTTCTAAGCTGTGTGTTCAGTAGTGGTGCAGCTAACTCCTGTCTCAGCTGTGTGTTCAGTAGTGGTGCAGCTAACTCCTGTCTCAGCTGTGTGTGAGAAAGAGACATGCAGGAGAGAACCTGTCCGGCGGCTGACAAAGAGTCTAATTGTGGAGCAGGGAGCAGCGCTGAGGCTGTTCTTAGGAGGGCTAGAGACGTGATTTATAAGCTTAGCTCCAGTCTGGGGAGAGGGCGCGGGTTGCCAGATTGAATTACCACACTGAACTCTTTATTTACATTTAGTGCAGTTGTCATTTCTGCATGACCCAGACGTTTGGCTCATGCCTTGTCTGACAAAAGGACCCCCCCTTTCTCCTCTCCTGCCCTCCTGCTCCCTCTCCACCTCTCTCCTCCTCCTCCCCATCCACCCCTCCTCTCCTCTCCTACCCCCCTGCTTCCTCTCCTCCTCCTCCCCATCCACCCCTCCCTCCCTCCCCCTCCCTCCACCACCCCTCCTCTTCCCTCCCTCCCTCCACCACCCCTCCTCTCCTCCCCTCCCCTTCCACCCTCCACCTCCTCTCCTGCTCTCCCACCTCGGCCAGTGTGACATTCCCCTCCAAGGTATTCTAGGATTTTCCTGTATCTATTTATTTAAACTGCCCAGCCTCACGGCCCTGCCTGCCAGGCTGAGGAGAGCCAAACCTTTTCATTTCCTTCCCTGGAAGGGGGGGGGGAGGGCAAGCAGGAGAGGGATTATGGGTATTATGACCTTGGTCCACGATGCGGGATCCAGCTCTCGCCTGTGTGAGTTATGGGGAAGCGCCGTTTGTACTATAAAGTGGGACTGGCTGGAAGGGGAAGAGTGATGTGGGGTTGGGGAGCATCTCAGCACCTAAACAGCATCACCTCAGCGTGTCTGTAGGGACAGTAAATTATCTAGATGGTTTTAAATTGCCTTTAGATTCCCTGCATGCTGGGATTGCAGCGGGTGAAGTCTCCTCTCTCTCCGGGTGGCGTGTGGAATCAAACGAGGACAGACTACAGCTTCCTGAGCTAATTTATGGAAGAATCCATGATTATCCTTGAAGCTCAGCTGGAGTCTATACCATCAAGGTCTATTGTTAAATGTTTGTTTTGGTTTCAAGGTGGTGTAAGATAATGGACTAGGCTAGGAGAGGGAGAAGACTAGACTAGTAGTCTCGCCCCCTTCTCTCCTCCTTGGGGAACAACTCATAAACTGTCGTCCTTTAAACGAGTGCAGTTCCACAACTACCGTTTTCAAAACATTCGTCCGTAAGATTCATTCCTCTGCGGTCTGCGGCGTAGCGGTTCCCTCGTCTCTGGGTTTTCAGGATTGATTGTCAGAGGTGGGATTTCAGACGAGCCCTGGTGGGCGTGTTTACGGGGTGCGACAGGGGAACCTGACCCCCTCTGCTGCTCCCGGCCCAACACACCAGAACGCAGCCTCTCCCAGCGGACCTCTCCCAGTGGACCTCCCCCAGCGGACCGGGCTAATCGCTCATCAGTAAAAAATACTCAACTGAGCCATAAGACCAGCAGAAAGCTGTTTCCAGTAGGATTCTTGTTGTAGTTTCATGATGGGGCCTGGATGCCAGCTCGTCACACTAGCTGAGGAAGCCGGTGATTTAAAGTCGTCACACAATCTCATCGTTATTTAAAGCGAGAAATGTTTAATTGAGAATAGAAATGGAAGGAAGATAAGATGGTTCCCTCTCTGAGCTCACAGCGTCCCTCACAGCGTCTGGATGTGAAACACCACAACAAGTCGTCCCTGGGAGACAATTATCTCTGGGTTTACAGACGGTCTGAATACAACTTCCCACCTCACCATCGGAGATGCCCGCCTTGCCATGGAAGATCCTGCCTTGCCATGGCGATATCACCAGTGGTCAACCGATTATATTCCCTCCCTCCCCCCCCTCTCTCTCTCTCTCTCTCCCCCTCTCTCTCTCTCTCTCTCTCTTTCTCTCTCTCTCTCACCCTTCACCCCACAGGGTAGTGTGTTGTAGGACACAGCAGAGGGGTGAATTTATAGCCCTTGTTAGCTGAGCGTTGGCAACCCCCATAAATCAACCTGGGGCAGCAGGGAGGCTCTGCAAACGCAATTACAGCTTAAAGAGCATTACTGTGGCCCCTACACACACTCATACACACACACACACACACTCACACACACTCACGCGCACACACACACTCACATACTACCACAGCTAAAAGGGACTTATTTTGACCTGCTTGCTGAACTGCAACTAGATTCATCATCCCACACTGTACAACTACACTCTATGACATGCATGAGCACGCACACACACACACACACACACACACACACACACACACACACACACACACACACACACACACACACACACACACACACACACACACACACACATGCATAGACAAACACACACACATCTCTCTCTTCCATTTGCATATTTCTGTATTACAGCACTAAATATTCATTAAATTGTAGCGCTTTATGAAACGGCCTCTAAATGATTCCACTTTGTGTATTAATTATGCATCTTCAAGGATGGTAGAGGACAGTCTGGAGTCGCTCTCCTGGAGGACAGAGATGACACATCCTCTTCAGCGCCCCCTGGCCCCCTCCCCCCGGCCCCCCGCCAGTACTTGTAACAGGGTTCAGAGACTCAGAGACTGTGTTGTGAAGTTTATTTTAGCGTCTTTGTGTCGGCGTGGAGATGTTTGTGATGTTCCTCTGAGAGGGAGGGGGAGATGTTTCTCAGCCTTAGTCAGAAGCAGTGGGCGGCGTAATGTTCCATTGAAGATGTGTGTGTGTAGGGTGTGTGTGTAGGGTGTGTGTGTGTAGGGTGTGCGTAAAGGGTGTGTGTGTGCACAGAAGGAGGCAATAACTGGAGGAGGAGGAAGAGAGGAGAGGAGGAAGAAAAGGTCTTGATTTAGTGGTGATTCATTTCTGAACAGACTTCCCTAATTTGTTTGCAGAACAAAACCAACTTTTTGGAGCAGAACACACTCACACACGCACTCACACACGTACTCACACACTCACACACGCACTCACACACGCACTCACTCACACACACACTCACACACACATGAGAGGCTAGAAGCCTGAGCTCCCGCCTCAAAACTGAGGCATTTGCACCTGTCGCCGTGGTGCATTCTGGGAGGTGTAGTTCTCCCGTCAGCCATCTTGTTGTATGTTAGCCACTCACAGAGAGAAACATACCGCCCCTCTACCACACGTCCTCTCGTGATGCCACAACACACACACACACACACACAGACACACACACACACACTGCTCCCTGACCCTGTCCCAGGAGCAGGATGTCATCACATTTAGTCATTTAGCAGACGCTCTTATCCAGAGCCACATCACGTTGTGCATGTTACACCAGGAGTCCTTTATTACAGTCATTACAAGATTAATGCATCACCATGCATCTCCATGCATCACCATGCATCACCATGCATCACCATGCATACTATCATAATTTATCACCATGCATCACTATCTCTTTATTACCATGCATTACCATGCATCACTATATATCACCATGCATCACAATGCATCACTATATATCACCATGCATCACAATGCATCACCATGCATCACTATATATCACCATTTATCACCATGCATGAATGTGGCTGAGATTAATGAGCTCGTAATGCAGTTGATCACAACTTATTACATTGTGCTGGGAGAGGGTGTGTGAGTGTATTGGTGTGTTGATTGTGTGTATCGTTGGATATAATATGTTCTTTAAACTAGCATTAAGCTTGCAGTACCATCAGAACATCACTATCCATCTCTCTCCCCCTCTCTCTTTGTTCCATCTCTCCCTTACCCGCTCCTTTTCGATCCCCTTATCCCTCCCTCCCTCCCCCCTCCTCCTCTCCACCCCCTCTCCTGGGTTCATCTCCTCTGGCAGAACAAAGAAGGAAGATTCCAGAAGAGAGCAGAGAGAGAGCGGGAGAGAGAGAGAGCAGAGTTGGAGAGAAGTGTCTGGTATAGAGTGTGAGAGAGCGCGCTATTAAAAGCAGCGCTTGTGTTGTGACCAGAGCGTTCAGTGTGGTAGGAGCTTATGTCTGGACAGCTGACAGTGATGAAGTTCACTGAAACAATAGGAGACACCACACACCTGTCAGATGGATGAAGAGCACACACAGTCAGTTGTCTAGAAGGGTGTCTGTAGTCTACATATTTCCAGATTGTCCTTATCTCGCTGCACAAATTGCTGAATGTATTCTTGATTTCCCGCGTGGGGAGAGAATAAGATGGTAATCTTATTCTTGTGGTTCTGAGTGCAGATGTAGGTAATAATGTGGAACTGCGTTAGAGAGATGAAGGCAATACGGATTAAACCTGTGTGAAAACCATCCCCCCCCACACACACACACACACACACCACACACACACACACACACACCCTGCTCCCTGACCTCACACACAGCTCTCTATCTGCACACACATGCACACAGTCAGATGGACAGACACACATGCCAATGACACACTCTCAGACACACTTTACCATCTCAGCCCTGCAGGTATGAAGATACTGTTGTGTTTCTGACGTCAGTGAAAGTGAGATGTGTTTTGTGTTGTGGTTATTTATAGAGCTTCATTAGGCACAAATCACCTCAGTCCTTCTGCTGCCTCCTGGCACCTATAGAGAGTGAGAGTGTGTGTGTGTGCGTGTGCAAGAGAGAGAGAATCAATGCTTCTGGGCGTTGGTCTTGTTCTGGGTGTGTGTGTATGTGTGTGTGAGTGTGTATCCTCTCGGAGGCGTTCACACGTCTCCTGTAACACAAGGCCACGACAGCAGCTCCCTGCGTCTCCCTCCCTCCCTCTCCTCTCCCTCTCTCCCTCCCTCCTCTCTCTCCCTCTCTCTCTCCCTCTCTCCCTCTCCTCTCCCTCTCTACCCCTCTCTCCCTCTCTCCTCTCTCTCTCTCCTCGCTCTCTCTCTCTCTCTCTCTCATCTCTCTCCTCTCTCTCTCTCTCCTCTCTCGCTCCTCCCTCACCTCCCTCCCTCCCCCCCTCTCTCTCTCTCTCTCTCTCTCTTCATCCCTGTTATGAAGCCGAGAGTTTGTCACCTTCTCCTGGCTTGGGCACTGACATTTAACACCTTCCTCTTGTCCTCATACCAGAGGAACCAGCACATCATAGCCCCTCAAGGCTCTGGCTAACGCTAACACATAACCTAGCATTTGTGCCAAAGCTGTGATATAGGCAACATTTTTGCATAATGCTAACACACAGCCTAACGTTTGAGCTAATGCTAACTCGTAGGCTAGCGTTTTGTCAATTGCAGTAGTGGAGCCAGGTGGCTGAGCGGTTAGGGAATCGTAAAATTAGGTTGTGTCCTTGGGCAAGGCACTTCACCCTACTTGCCTCTGGGGAATGTCCCTGTACTTACTGTAAGTTGCTCTGGATAAGAGCGTCTGCTAAATGACTAAATGTAATAGCAGTAATGCAGCCTAGCTCTTTGACTAAGGCTAGGCTATATTCACAGATCTAGGCTGTGCCTGGTATCACCTGTGTGGGCTTGTGTCACATGTTGAACAATAGAGCATAGCCAGACTTGCACTGTCTGGGAAACATGTACTTTTCTAATTTTACCCTCTGTAGCTTAGCAACTCCATGATTGTGGCACTGGGGTGCAGGCAGGTTTGTTTGCGGAGGTCTGGGTTTAATGAGATAAAACCAGCATGGTTTAACGACATAAACCCTGAAAGATGAAAAAGATGGAAATCTTGACAGTAGCTTTATCCCGTTGCATACTGCACACAAAATGTTTTGATATGATACACTGTTTTAGGTGTTCTGTAATACTGTAGTTGAGATGCTATTAATGTTGCACGGTCTGGTTGCTGAGATGTTACTTTACACTGTGTCTGGTAGCTGAGATGTTACTTTACACTGTGTCTGGTAGCTGAGATGTTACTGTACACTGTGTCTGGTAGCTGAGATGTTACTTTACACTGTGTCTGGTAGCTGAGATGTTACTTTACACTGTGTCTGGTAGCTGAGATGTTACTTTACACTGTGTCTGGTAGCTGAGATGTTACTTTACACTGTGTCTGGTAGCTGAGGTGTGGTTACTTTACACTCTGTCTGGTAGCTGAGATGTTACTTTACACTGTGTCTGGTAGCTGAGATGTTACTTTACACTGTGTCTGGTAGCTGAGATGTTACTTTTCTCTGACCTTCTGATCCTTGATCTTCTGCTGTACTTTCTACATGCAGTGTTGTACGTCACTAAGGATAAAAGCATAGCTGCTGAATGAATAACATGTCAATGAGCTAGCAGGTGCTAATGCTAGCAATGGTAATGGGCATGCTGCCATGTGCAGTCAAAGTGTCTTCACAGCTTGTAGCTCCATTCTTTTCACATGACTGACAGAACCTTCCAGAAGGCGTTTATTAATAATAATCCTATAATGACGTGCCTTCACAATGTTTATGAGCCTTGGGGCCTTTCTCTCTCTCTGCTATCTCTCTCTCGCTCTGCTATCTCTATCTCTCTCTCTCTCTATCTCTAGCTATCTCTCTGCTCTCTATACTCTCGCTATATGACTCGTATCTCTCTCTCTGCTCTCTCTATCTCTCTATCTCTCTCTCTCCATCTCTCTCTCTCTCATCTCTCTCATCTCCTCATCTCTCTCTCGCTCTCTCTCTCTGTCTCTTTCTCTCTATGTCTCTCTCTCTCCCCCCATCGCTCTCTCTATCTTTCGCGCTCTGTCTCGCTCTCTCTCTCCCCATCTCTCTCTCCGTCTCTTTCTCTCTCTCTCTGCGTCACCATGAGGGGTCAGAGGTCAAATCGAGCGAGCCAACCAGGATATGGCTGTAACCTCCTCTGACATGTCATACAGTCTCAGCCAATCAGCTTCATCCGCGGAGGTCCAGAAATGCCGGGCTCTGTAGATTTCTCCATCATCCCTCTATTCTCTCATCCCTCTATTCTCTCATCCCTCTGTTCTCTCATCCTTCTATTCTCTCATCCTTCGATTCTCAGACAGACGGATGTTAGGTTAGGCTGGGGCAGCATCCTTCCCAGCAGCAGTACTATGTTTCTACCAAGCCTTTTATGCACATGAACATTAGTTTTTTATATCAAAACAAATATAACAAATATTTTGTTGTTTCATGTCCTCTTGTAACCACACACACAAACACACGTGTTACATACACGTCCTATACACACAACAGTAACATCTCAGTATTACATAGTACAGTGCAACAGTAACATCATGCAGGAAAGGCTGTGATCTGAACATGGTTGTTAACTGTGACTCATCGCTGTTCTAGAAACATCAGGGTTAGGGTATCTCAGGAATTATATATGAAGGTGTTTCCTGGATTGCACACAAAAACAACACACAAAAACATATTTTATATAAATAAAAAAGGAGATATCTCTTTCGGAAAAAAAAGAACTAACCAAAAATAGGTTGTAGCCTAGAATGTAATTGGGAATCATATTTGATTTGATCTGTAATTATTAGTATTATTAAAATTCTTGGATTTTATTAAATTAATGTAATAATCTGAACAGTGGGACACATTTGGGCTGCTGCTGTGTGTGTGTGTGTGTGTGTGTGTGTGTGTGTGTGTGTGTGTGTGTGTGTGTGTGTGTGTGTGTGTGGGTGGTCCGATGCTGTCCTGTCAGATATAAAGCTCTGTTACTGTATTGGTTCTTGTTGTGTAATGACACATTTTATAATAATAAAGCTGCAGTTGACTGTGTGAAAGCAGGACATCACACGCACACACTCACACACTCTAGTACACACAAACACACTCACGTACACACAAACACACACACACACACACACACACACACACGTACAGTAGTTATGTAGGTCTTACTGGAAACCATTCCACTGCTTTTGTTGCGGTTGCTAGGATACAGTGCCCCCCACACGCACCCCTCCCTCTCTCCGAAGCCAGTGTGAGTTTTCTGTCCTCAGAATGGCTTTATGATGTTCCTCTCCCGCCATGTGTTCTAACACACACACATACACACAAACACACACACACACACACATACACACATACACATACAAACACACACTCTCCCAGTGGCAATGACCACAGAACCCCCAATGGCCCCCTGCCAAAGAATTACCCCCCTTCTCTACCTCCTGCTCCCCCCCTCGCTCTCTACCTCTTCCTCTCCTCCTCACTTTCTTCTCTCCTCCTCGCACTTCTATCTGTCTCTACCTGCTTCTTTCAGGAGGGAGGAGGAGGAAGAGATAGAGATAGAGAGGAGGCCTAACATAAAGAGGACAGATACACTCTCACTCCTTGGACACAGAGATACAAGCTCACACACTCGTATCCAGAACTCTCCCCTTCCTCTCTTCTCCTTCACCATGGTCCTCTCATGACACCTGTAACATTGTACACCTGTACCCCTGGGAGGAGAGAGAACGAGGGAGAAAGAGGAGAGAGAATGAGGGAGAAAGGAGAGAGAATGAGGGAGAAAGAGGAGAGAGAATGAGGGAGAAAGAGGAAAGAGAATGAGGGAGAAGGAGAGAGAATGAGGGAGAAAGAGGAGCAGAGAATGAGGGAGAAAGAGGAGAGAGAATGAGGGAGAAAGATGAGAGGGAGAAGGAGAGAGAGGAAGTAGACGGAGGAGAGCGAGGAGATGGAGACAGATGAGGAGGGAGGAAACAATACATGTAGTTTGTGTGGTGTGTGTGTGTGTGTGTGTGATATGCTGGCACGTGATGAACATGAGGAAGGGGAGCGCTGTAAATCTGGACACTCACACCCGCCGGCCATCTCATCCCCAAACCCCTCTCTCCCTCTCTCACTCTCTCCTTCTCTCCCACCCTCTCTCCTTCTCTCCCACCCTCTCTCTATCCCCCCTCTCTCTCCCTCCTTCTCTATCTCCCCTTCTCTGCCACCCTCTCTCTATCCCCCCTCTCTCTCTCCCTCCCTCTCCCTTTCTCTCTCTCTCCCTCCCTCTTTCTATCCCCCTCCTCTCTCTCTCTCCCTCCCTCCCCGTGCCAATAAAAGGGATTACATGAAGATGTCAGACAGAGATATGGATGCAGCCTTGAACAGCTGGTCGCTCCAGAGATGTGCTCTTGTATCTGTGTTTCACTCTCAGCATCTTCTGCTCCTTGGTGTAGTTTGTGTAGCGTGTGTGTGTAGTGTGTGTGTGTAGCGTGTGTGTGTAGTGTGTGTGTCCTCTTAATGGTGTGTTGTCTTACGGCGTGCCATGTTTCGCTTGTTTTTTTTATCACTTCAACAATAAACATGTTATTGGACAAGCTCTTAAGCCCCCCTCTCCTCCTTTAATTTCTTCTCCACTCCTCCTTCCCTTCCTTCCTTTTCCCCCCCCTCTTCCTCCCCTGCTGCCACTAACGAGTCAGGCCTGGAGTGATTATCTATTGATTAGTTATGCATGGATTGATCACAACAAACAGTTGTGATTGTGTTTGTGTGAGGAACACACACAACCCCTCACAAGCTCTCCTCCATCCCTCATATTTGTTGTTGATTTGACACCTGGCGTGTGTGTTTAAGATTTCATTAAGATGAGCGTAGCTCCTGACCTCCCCCTGACCCCGCAGAGCACAGCGCCCAACACCACTCTCACCCATCTGTGTGTGTGTGTGCATGTGTGAGAGAGAGAGAGAACTCTCCCTGACCCTGCAGAGAACAGCACCACAACACCACTCTCACCCGTCTGTGTGTGTGTGTGTGTGAGTGTGTGTGAGAGAGCTCTCTGGTGCTTCCTGGGTATTAGGAGTAGGTAACTGTAGTGAATGCTGATAATTAGACACATTTACTGGGTTCATCTCAGTCCAAAAGGGCTCTCGAATGCGTCTTGAGTCCTGATTGGCCAGGGTGTCCTAGCCGTGTCCTGACTATCACACTCTTAGCTGGGGGGTGAGA
Source organism: Mallotus villosus (assembly GCA_903064625.1). Classification (NCBI taxonomy): domain Eukaryota; kingdom Metazoa; phylum Chordata; class Actinopteri; order Osmeriformes; family Salangidae; genus Mallotus; species Mallotus villosus. The sequence goes on along the minus strand of CAEFZP010000402.1, from coordinate 21,766 downwards.
TCAATCTCACCTTCGTTCAACCCCTGCGCCGCTGCGCTAGCACGATTGCTCTCCCTAGTCACCTCACTTCCTGTGAACCCAGAGCAGCTTCCGGCTCAGTCATGCTGGGTTGGTTTTCAGCTCCTCAGTTTCCTGGGTGTGTGTCAGCTTCTCCTGGCACTGTGCTATGGCCTTAGCTGCCGGGTGTAGCCCAGGGGAAAAGGCGTAGCTGGTTAGTGGTTAGAGGGCCCGAGTTCGACGGGCGATGCCACTATAGCTGTTACGTGTGGAAGTCCAAAATGTCTTCCCGGAGCTCTGAGGAGGATCCATCCTGCATTATTCATGATTAACCTTCAGCTGCTCCTCACCTGCAGGCTTCAGTCCTCATTAGGCTCAGGCTCACGCTGCGCTAGCCTAAAGCTCATGTAGCTAGCACTCAGACTAGCAAAGATGCCAACCTGAAGCTCATCTAGCTAGCACTCAGATTAGCGAACATCCTTACCTGAACTTCATTTAGCTAGCACTCAGACTAGCGAACATGCTAATCTAGCTAACACTAAGCGGGTATCCTAAATCAGGCATTGTTTACTTTCGCGGCACCATGCTAGCGTGGCTAATGAGAGCGACAGGTTTTTAAAGGGGAATCCTGCCTGAGTTAGTCTGCAGGGTGCCGGAGAGCAGGTGCTAATCCCCCCAGCTCCTCGCTAGCTTGCCGCCGTCAGCGCTGTAACGGAGCTCAGTGGCTCAACCAGGTGCTGATAAAGTGTTGGGGCGGCTCATTGGGGCAAATGGTCTCCTGGGAAGTTAAACACCGGCACCCTCTAACAGTGAGCCCTCACCCGTCCTCCCTCCCACAGTGACCCCTCACCCTTCCTCCCCCACCCTCTAACTAATCCTCGCGGTCGCTCCCTTGTTAGCTCCGTCTCCTTGAGGCTGAGATGTGATCCTCAGACGCCGGCTACGTGGGCGCAGCGTTGCCATGGCATCCCACCGCTGTGTAAATTTAGCTTGTCGCTGAATTAAGTCTGAACTTCAACTACTTCCGCCTCTGCCTTTCTCTGGGTTGTTGTTTTCTGGAGTCTGTCGTATCTACCTCGTTTGTCCTCATCTTTCCTCTCTCTTCTTTCTTCTCTCCCTTCCCCTCTCCTCTCCTCATCCCATCTCCCCCCTCCTCCTGTCCTCATCTCCTCCTCCCCGCTCCTCCTGCTACTTTTCAAATGAGGAATGAGGCAGTGATATAAAAAGTTGATTGTCGGAACGAGAGGTTTGAGTGATGAGAGGAGAGAGGAAAGGAGGGAGGAGAGTGGTGAGAGGAGGGAGGAGAGGAGGAGGAGAGAATGATGAGAGGAAGGAGGTGCTGGTACTCCCTACTCTGATTGGCCCACAGACCCAGGGTGGCCTGGCTGCACACCTGGAGGAGCATCTTGATGACATAAACCTGATCATCAGTGTGTGTTTGTGGTAGGAGTGTGTGTGTGGTAGGAGTGTGTGTGTATGTCTCTGCTGTTTGTCCTGTGTTTAGCTTCTGTACTTAAAAACACCTCAAAGCAAACAGCCCTCCAACATGCAGGCACAGGAACATCAGTGGATTACCAGCGATGCTAATCCCACCCGTAATCCCACCCGTAATTAACTTCCCTTATAATTCCTAATGAAGCTGGAGCCTTCCTGAGTCCAACCCCAGCCCGGTGCACACACTGATAACATGGGCTTCACTGGAGGAAACTTGAGGGATTTGTAGTTTTTAATGATTGCAGATGGTATGGATTTGTAGTTCTTTAACTGCCTGGCTCGGAGGTCTTTGGTCTTGCAGCGCTACGTTCACAGATCCTGTCTACCCACAATCCTGCTGGGCCTGGCTTGATTATCAAACATGGATAAGTAGACCTGGTCTGTCTCGCTGGTCTCTCTCTGGTGTCAGAGAGGGGAGAGGGGGATACAGACAGAGAGACCAGGTCTCTCTCGCTGGTCTCTCTCTGGTGTCAGAGAGGGGAGAGGGGGATACAGACAGAGAGACCAGGTCTGTCTCGCTGGTCTCTCTCTGGTGTCAGAGAGGATAGAGGGGGATACAGACAGAGAGACCTGGTCTGTCTCGCTGGTCTCTCTCTGGTGTCTGAGAGAGGGGAGAGGGGGATACAGACAGAGAGACCAGGTCTCTCTTGCTGGTCTCTCTCTGGTGTCTGAGAGAGAGGAGAGGGGGATACAGACAGAGAGACCAGGTCTCTCTCGCTGGTCTCTCTCTGGTGTCAGAGAGGGGAGAGGGAGATACAGACAGACAAGACAGAGTAGACCAGAAGGAAGGAGACAGAGCTAACCTTAACCTTGAACACCCAGCTGCCCCATAGGTGGACACAGGGCTCGAAATTAACGGTGTCCCGATGTCCCGGGGACGATAAAAATCCTTCTGGGACACAAAAGTATTTTGTCTGGGACAATCCCGGGACAGTGAAAAATAAATAAAAGTAAACTTACTTCCAAACAGCCGTTATTTGCAAATTCATTAATTATGAGTAAAGATAGACGTTACTTTTAGAAAGGCGAGTTACATTTGCGACATCTCACGAATCACGATTGGGCAAATCATAGAATGCATTCTACGTCATCCATTCTACTGTCAGTTGCTGCAGACAGAGAAGTAATGTAATAGACAGACCATATAATCGACAAGGAGAACAACAAAATGCTGAGGTGGCTTAATAAACAGCCTCCTAAAGCAAATAAGGCAAGCTCCAACACTGCAGACTCCCGACACCCCAACTCATCATTCATCGTCTTCTCCAAGTTCGTTGCCTGTGACAGTGTTAGCTAGCAGTGCTCAGCGATAGCTAACGCTAGCAACTGAAGTGTGCCTTACAATTATGCATAGCAGCTACAAACGTCCGAAATGTTATTTGATGTTTGCTAAAATCATGTGAAATACAGTTGATTAGATTAAGAGGTGTCATTTGTACTGTCATTTTTGTATTTTCTTTGTTCAGTCAGGGACTAAGCTAGATTCGTTAGCTTCAAAAACGTAAGCTAGCGGCTAATCATACTTTTTTTTGTCCATGAGCCAATGCTTTTATTTATTTATTTTGGTCAAGAACGTCAGTCAGATCGGGTACCGAGTAGAAAGGGGGTCGCAAGGTAATTGTAGAATTGTAGAATGACGAGTTTGCCAATCAACGTTGGTATGAGAAAAATGTGTTATGAACTTAAGAGAGAGTAATGTTCCAGTTGTTGTAGTTTTTGTGTCTACCTAATCGGCAAGTAGATCCAAATATTAAATTGAAAAATAAAAAATAGAATTCTTTAATGCAACAGATCAGAGTTCATGGTTCTCCTTAGGTTGATATTCACTATCTGTGATAGTATCACGAGTTTAGGGTGTCATTCTTCAAAGCCATTGGCACCCTCAGACTAATTCATATGTTTAATAAAGGAATAAGTATTTTAAACTTACATGGTGGACCAGAGTCCATGGTGTGATGAGTAAGTGACAAAAAATATCAAATTATATATACTCTGCGGGGGCGACAACGAAAATTTTTTGGGACACTGTTGGTTATATCTGGGACAATACAAAGTAGAATTCGGGACAGTTGTGGGACACTGAGGAAAAAAGTTAATTTCAAGCCCTGGGTGGACAGGCTGTGTGTGTGTGTTGTGTTTATATGTGAGACCCGTAGCTCGGTAATGGTTTCTCAGGGCGATAAAGGTGGAGGTATTCAGATGCCTCTCATGAACGACTGATCCTGTAAATTATTCAGCTGCTCATTTGGATATGTGTGTATGAGTGTAGGTGTGTGTGTGTGCGTGTGGCTCCCTCTCTCTCCATCGCTCCCTCCCCCTCTCTCCATCCATCCCTCCCCCCCCCCTCTCTTCATCCCTCCCCCCCTCCCTCTCTCTCCCTCCCTCCCCCTCTCTCTCCATCCCTCCCCCTCTTTCTCTCTCCCTCCCTCTCCCCTCTTTCTCTCTCTCTCTCTCCCTCCCCCCTCTCTCTCCACTCTCTCTCTCCCTCCCCCTCGTCTCCCATCCCTCCCTCCAACTCTCCCATCCCTCCCCCCCCTTTCTCGCCATCCCTCCCCCCCTCTCTCTCTCTCCCCCTCTCTCCATCCCTCCCCCCCCCTCTCTCTCCCTCCCTCCCCTCTCTCTCCTCTCTCTCTCTCTCTCCCTCCCTCCCTCCCCCCCCCTCTCTCTCCCTCCCTCCCCTCTCTTTCTTTTCCTCTCTCCCTCCATCCCCGCCCCCCCGTCTCTCTCTCTATGCTGGTAGTAAGCATGATGGATGGAGTGAGAGGATATCATTTCCATACACAGGCCTGTCTGCAGCATGGTGAATAATACTGTCTGCTAGTCCCACTTGTTTTGAGGCGTGTATGAGTTTGTAAGATGCTTACATTTGTAAGTGAGTGAGCATGTTAGTGTGTGTGTTAGTGTGTGTGTTAGTGTGTATGTCAGGATTACTGTCTGAAACGTGGACTCTACTGGATCATAACAAGCTTAACATTATCAAAGAGGATAGGCTGAGGTCCACACACACACACACACACACACTGTTACGGTCGTCGTTCGTCTAGGTCAGCAAATAAGGCTAACACACAGCGCTAACAGCGGCGGGCCCCGACCGGTGGTAAAAGTAGGGAAAAGGTCTCTTACCCGCTTGCCAAGTACAGGCTACTCCCTCCCCGTCTCCTGGACAGCCCACGCAGCCGTTTGTGTGGCGGACAGCTCGCACGCGGTTGGTCGTCGTTTAGGTTTGGATATCCAGTGCAAGGCGCGGTGGCACACCAAGAGTGTGGGTGGTAAGAAGTCGGGGACAACCGGTCGATCGCAAGGTGGAGGTAGCTATGACCACTTCGGAGGTTTTTTCCTTGCTACCGCCATCCGGGAGTTTAAAAAACAATAAACCCCTCCCCTTAATTAGCGGGTCTCCAATCGGGAGTGTATCACTCCCCTTCCCCAATCACCACCAGGTGCAAGGCCGCCGCGCCACTAATGTGTTATCTTAAAAGTTACCCTAGAGAAAGGCCTCTAAACCTCCTCTCTCACCCTGCCACTAGGCGTGCGCATAACAGTCCTCCCCCCCTCAAGAGAAAAGGACAACCCAAAATAATCCCAAAACACCAATATTTTTTTCCTTTTCGTATTTTCACTCCCCTAACTCTAGGAGTCCACTAAAAACATGTCACAATACACAATGATCGTCAGTAGTAGTAGTAGTATTAGTCTACCACAGTCCGGGTAAAAATCACGTCCGATAAGTCTGGGGTATCAGAACATGGCCAAGGGAGGTCCATCTCCACCTCAACCACCTCGAGAAAACCGCCATCACCCAAAAACCACCCCTAAGAAGAGGCGTAGCACCTTGTCGGTCACCAGAACCTTCGTTACTTAAAGACTCCCGGGAGATGGTGGTATCCCGCACTAGAGCCAGAGGAGGATTAGGGTCTTCCTTGACTGAACACAGATGCTCACACCCCACAGCCTGAGCAAACACTGTGTCCGCCAGACTGACCAGGTCCTCCTCCTCAGCAGAGGGCGAAACCCCCGGCCTCTCCTCAACCAGAGGTGGCACTTGACCAGCTTGGGCTTCCGCTTTCCGGGTCTGAATCACCACCTCCGGATGTTCTGGCACCAGCGGCGGCACATCTGGGACTTCCAGTGGAGGGGAAACCACAACAGGGGTCCCCCACACCTGGGAACCCGCCAGGTCATTACCAAGTACAAGGCTAATGCCTGGAACTGGCAGAGTGGGCACCACCCCCACCGTGACTTCTCCCATCACTATGTCAGATTTCAAAGACACCCGGTGCAGGGGCACACGGTCATACTGCCCCCCTAGACCTTTAACTAGGGCAGACCGGGTGGAGGCAGCACCGGATAGCTCCAACACTCCCTGGAGTATGAGAGATTGAGCCGCACCAGTATCCCTCAGAATGGTGATCGGCCTCTCCTCTCCCCCTCGGGTCACAGACACCGTCCCCCTAGAGGTGAACGGCTTGTAGCTGGCCGGGAGAGACAGGGGTACCTCTCTGGGGCCCCCCATAGCCTAACCAGTCAGGGCCTTGGGTCAGGGCGGCCACCAATGCCACCACCTTGGCCTGGCTTTCCCACTGACCACGCTGGGGACACTGGGACTGCACGTGACCTGGTCGCCTACACCCGTGGCAGATTATCTCCCGGTCCCTCTGAAGGAGCGGGCAGTGGGACTTAATATGGCCGGGTCCGTTGCAGTGATGACACACTACGGTGAAGCGAGACTTCCCCTCTCTCTCCACCCCGGACCGCTGGGCAAAACCCCCAGCTGGGTTGCCTTCAACTAGCGCCTCCCTGCCACGCCCCCGTTCCTGGGCAAGGAAACCCGAACCGGTGAGCCCGCCATGGATGATGTCATAGGCATCTGCGGCCCGAGCAGCCTCCTGGAGTGTAGCCACCTTCTGCTCACTGAGGTACATCTCCACCGCCCTGGAGACACAGTTCTTAAACTGCTCCAACAGAATCAACTCTCTTAGTTGCTCAAAATCATACGTGTCCGTGGCCTTCAACCAGCGATCACACGCTACCCCTAACTTCCTGGACAGGTCTAGGTGAGACTCACGCTCCTTCCGTCTCGCGGAGCGAAACTGCTGCCGGTAGGCCTCTGGAACGCCACCATAGGCAGTCAGAACAGCCTTCTTCAAGGCCTCATACTCCAACCCCAGGCGAGGATCCAAAGCTGCAAAAGCCACTTGTGCTTTGCCCTTCAGCACACTCTGCACCAGCAGAGGCCACTTAGCTTCAGGCCACTCACACTCCCGAGCCACAACCTCGAAAGCCTCAAAAAAGTATCCACATCCTCCTCTGAGAAAATGGGCATCAGAGGTAGGGCTGAACGAACATCAAAACGGGGCTCATAAGGGCCCCCCCCCACGGTTGGCCTTCAACCTGGCCAACTCCAACTGGGCCGACAGATTCATCTGCCGCTCCTCCCTTTCTGCCTGAAGGTTCTTGTCTCGCTCCTCCTCAGCCCACAACTCCTCCAACTCCAGTGTGCTAATAAGGAGTTTGGCCAGAGCGGGTCTTAGGGTACCTTCCGGCACTTCGACCTCCTGCTCTGCCGCCAGCTGCAGCATGTGAGCTTTTGTCAGCTGTCGGAACTCTCGGCGGGAGGGCAACGCCATCCCCCCACCTAGATCATCTCCCTGCACACCATTCGACATGACAGCGGTAAATAACCAAAAACGTCAACAAACCAACAATCCAGCTAGGCTACCAACACTAGCTAACACTCGTCTCACAGCTCCTACGCAAAGTAGATCCGCTACCTACGACAAGCCCAACACAACAAACAGCTGTCGCTAACACAACGCACTCCGTCACTCAAACGCCCTCCCTGCTAGCTAATATAATTAGCCCTAACAGTTCGGCATTACGTTTCGGACGAGCCCCCAATTGTTACGGTCGTCGTTCGTCTAGGTCAGCAAATAAGGCTAACACACAGCGCTAACAGCGGCGGGCCCCGACCGGTGGTAAAAGTAGGGAAAAGGTCTCTTACCCGCTTGCCAAGTACAGGCTACTCCCTCCCCGTCTCCTGGACAGCCCACGCAGCCGTTTGTGTGGCGGACAGCTCGCACGCGGTTGGTCGTCGTTTAGGTTTGGATATCCAGTGCAAGGCGCGGTGGCACACCAAGAGTGTGGGTGGTAAGAAGTCGGGGACAACCGGTCGATCGCAAGGTGGAGGTAGCTATGACCACTTCGGAGGTTTTTTCTTGCTACCGCCATCCGGGAGTTTAAAAACAATAAACCCCTCCCCTTAATTAGCGGGTCTCCAATCGGGAGTGTATCACTCCCCTTCCCCAATCACCACCAGGTGCAAGGCCGCCGCGCCACTAATGTGTTATCTTAAAAGTTACCCTAGAGAAAGGCCTCTAAACCTCCTCTCTCACCCTGCCACTAGGCGTGCGCATAACACACACACACACACACACACACACACAGTCCTCTACATTCTAGGTGTGTTTTTTTTGCCTTTTCTTATCCTGGTTTGTTTGTTTCTTTCTGTCCTTCAAGTTTTTATCTCCTCTCCTCTCCACACCTATGTTACTCTCTCTCTCTCTCTCTCTCCTCTCTCCCTCCCCCCCTACACCTATGTTACTCAGTTTAAGTGTTTCTCTCCAGGTCCATTAAGAACATTTCCGGGTTTCCTAGAGAGCCACTTAGCCAGCCTGGTCACTCTTGGACTCTCCAGCACACTGTTACACACAGAAGTGTACGTGTGTTTGTATCACGCCTAAGCACTTCCTGGAAGCCATGTTAGCTAACAGCACTCTTGGTGTTTAAGCTAATGAGTTCTCATGCAGAAGGCTAGCATGCTAAATCTGAAGATGGTGTGTATTGGGGGAGCTAACATGCTAAAGCTACATCTGGAGGGACTGTTAGCGCTAGTAAATGGCTAGGGGGATGTGGGGGACAATTAGCCCACTTACAGACCTCAGATCAACGTTTACGACTGGGGATGGAACAGACAACAGCAGCTCACTGAGCTCACACTCCACACACTACTCACTCCCCACACACACACTTACTCCACACAAACACTACTCACTCCACACACAAACACTTACTCACTCCACACACACATTTACTCACTCCACACACACTTACTCACTCCACACACCACACTTACTCACAAAAGTTACTCACCCCGTACACATTTACTCACGCCACACGCACACCACATAAACATACTCACACACGCGCATTCCACCTCAGCAGAGAGTGTTTTGGGGGGAGCACAGTTTGCCCTAGTTTGCTCTGGGGAGTAAACTGAGGTTCCGGTCGCTGCACCTGTCACCTTGGATACTCTGTTCAACACACACACTCATCCCAGACCTCACAGAGCTAGCTAATGTACTAAACCAAGTACAGGGGCTTTTATATGAATATAAAGTGGTTTAGGAGACGGGTGTGGAGAATGGAGCAGTAAGTGGAGCAGTAAGTGTTTGTTAACATGATTGTACCAGACCCACCACTGGCCCTGACATGAGAACACGCTCCTCTCTCTCCCTCTCTCTCTCTCTACCTTTCTCGGCCTCTACCTCTCTCTCTCTCTCTCTGTTTTCCTCCTTCTTTCTTTCCCTCTCTCTCTTTGCTGCCTCTACCTCCCTCTACCTCCCTCTCTCTGTTTCCTCTCTCTCCTCATCTGTCTTCCTCCCCATCTCTCTTCCCTCTCTCTCTCTTTCCCTCTCCTTCTTTTTCCCTCTCCTTCTCTCTCTCACATCCTTGAACATGCTGCTGACACTGGGATAACACACTCCTCCCCATCCCCTCTCCCCCATCCCATCCCCTCTCCCCCATCCCCTCTCCCCCATCCCCTCTCCTCTCCCCCAGAGGAAAGGCCCAGTCTGGTTGCAGCTGTTCTCCTGCAGTGTCACCACAGCCTCAGATCTCAGCAGGGCTCCACACAGCCACGTATCGCTAGGCGACTATGGTCATTCTATATATACAGTATATTATATATTTTTATAGATATATTTTTGGTCTTCTTCATGCTTAAATGGACAGTTGTAAGTAAAGTGTAACAGGAAAAGCAGGAATAGAGAGAGAGAGCGAGAGAGAGAGAGAGAGAGAGAGGAGAGGGACATGCAGCAAAGGGCCAAGGCCACTGTGGTAAGACCTCACCCTGAATGATACGCACACTTGAGCTACCAGGGTCATACTAATCTCCTTTTCTTCCTCTTCTCCTCCTCCCCCCTCCCCTTCCCCAGGGATGATCTACACCACAGACTCGCTGGACCGCGAGACGCAGGACTCCTATTGGCTGACGGTGTATGCGAGTGACCATGGCGTGGTTCCCCAGTCCTGCTCCCTGGAGGTGTGGGTGCAGGTGGAGGACGTGAATGACAACGCCCCGCTAGCGTCTGAGCCGGTGTACAGGCCGACCGTGCTGGAGAACTCCCCCCGCGACACGCCCGTGGTACAGGTGCAGGCCCAGGACCCCGACACAGCCCCCCCTGGAGGTGCCATGAGCTACCGGATCACCAGCGGGAACCCCCAGAACTTCTTCACCATCAACACACGCACTGGTGAGGGTGCTGAGGGCAGGGGCAGAGTCTGGGTCTGTAGAGATGCTAGTCTGGGTCTGTAGAGATGCTAGTCTGGGTCTGTGGAGATGTAGTCTGGGTCTGTGGAGATGTTAGTCTGGGTCTGTAGAGATGTAAATCTGGGTCTGTAGAGATGTTAGTCTGGGTCTGTAGAGATGCTAGTCTGGGTCTGTAGAGATGCTAGTCTGGGTCTGTGGAGATGCTAGTCTGGGTCTGTAGAGATGCTAGTCTGGGTCTGTAGAGATGCTAGTCTGGGTCTGTAGAGATGCTAGTCTGGGTCTGTAGAGATGCTAGTCTGGGTCTGTAGAGATGCTAGTCTGGGTCTGTAGAGATGCTAATCTGAGTCTATAGAGATGCTAGTCTGGGTCTGTAGATTTGCTAGTCTGGGTCTGTAGATTGCTAGTCTGGGTCTGTAGAGATGCTAGTCGGGTTTAGAGATGCTAGTCTGGGTCTGTAGAGATGCTAGTCTGGGTCTGTAGAGATGTTAGTCTGGGTCTGTAGAGATGCTAGTCTGGGTCTGTAGAGTGCTAGTCTGGGTCTGTAGAGATGCTAGTCTGGGTCTGTAGAGATGCTAGTCTGGGTCAGCTCAGTGTTGATGCCCTGGGCTGGGATAAGAGATGCAACTGATGAATTTGAATGACATAGTGTGTGTTTGTGTTGGTTTGTATGTGTGTGTGTGTCCAGACCAGATTGAGACAGCCTGCCTGGGTGTCTCATCTGGTTAACTGGGTCTGTGTTGATGTTGGCTCTGTCTAACTTGCCCTTGGCTGGGCCCGGCTGTATCCTTGAAGTGTGTGTGTGTTCGCTCTATTTGCAGTGGCAGCAAGGATGAGCTGTGGTGTGGTGTGTGTTTGGTTGGAGAGGTCGGAGTTCCTCTTTCATGTTAATCACTGTTTTAAATAGTCAAACGTGTGCTATGGTATGTCTGCGGGTGTGTGTGTGTATGTGAGAGAGGTAGAGACAGGAGGATGGCCTGTAGAATATTAGATGTTCTGGTATGAAGAATTGATGAGGCACTTCCTGCTCTCCCAGAGTCCATCTGTGATTACTCTGCGGAAGCCAGACTATACACTCCGTACCTCTCGTCTCTCTTTATCTCGCTCGCCGCTATTTGCTCTCGCTCTGTAGCTCTCTCCATCTCTCCTGCTATGTCTATCTCGATCTCTCCATCTCTTCCTCTATTTCTCTCTCTCTTTATCTCTCTCCATCTCTCCCTCTATTTCTCTCTCTCTTTATCTCTCTCCATCTCTCCCTCTATTTCTCTCTATCTTTCCATCTCTTCCTCTTTTTCTCTCTCTCTCTATCTCCCTCTATTTCTCTCTCTATCTCTCCATCTCTCTATTATCTCTCTATCTCTCTCTGTTACAGACTTATAAAACACAGTCCAGAGCTAGCTTGGCTAAGTTACTTTTATTAACGTTTCGCTAGCGACCTTGATGTAGAGTAAAGGCTCAGAGTCACAATATGAAAGATAAAAATGTATTTTTGTCAAACAAACGTTTAACTGTGTCTAGCTGCTGAGGATACTTGACACTGCCTGATAAACACAGGACCATTCATTGACTGACCTTTGAGATACTGATAGAACTATGTAGTCCTGATCCTTGATCTTCTACTTGTATGTTGCTTTGGATGAAAGGGTCTGCTAAGGGAATCAAATGTGAATGGTTAGCATGGCAGGCTAACCCGCTAGCCTCCTGTTAGCATGGCAGACTAACCCGCTAGCCTCCTGTTAGCATGGCAGACTAACCCGCTAGCCTCCTGTTAGCATGGCAGACTAACCCGCTAGCCTCCTGTTAGCATGGCAGACTAACCCGCTAGCCTCCTGTTACAGCTTGGGAAACGGACAGGGAGAGGAGAGTTGAAGGTTACATTAGCACTGTCTGAAAATGTGTGTGTAGTTGGATGGTGTGGTGTGTGTGTGTAAGTACAGTGTGTGTGTGTTGTACAGGATCCAGGGTGATAAGCTAACACTTAACTAGCATTGCTTTTGTTCCTGGTTACGTAATGAAATCCTAGAGGGCGAGTTGATGCTATACACACAAAGACTAGGATAAATTTAGCGTTGAGATTGGGGCACTGGGGCAGGGTCGGGACCTTGGAGTTCCAGGAGATCTGCAGGAGGCACTGCTGTGACCTGGGCTGATGTGTGTGTGTGCGTGCGTGTGTGTGTGTGTGTGTGTCTCCCAGCACGTACACAATATAAGTGAATTGGAGGTATACTGGGATCTTAATTCCCTCGTTCCTGTGCAGGATTCAGTAAAGCTATCTATATGGTAATCAACACCTTCCTCTCCTCATCCTTATCCTATGTGCGTGCACACACACACACACTCACACACACACACTCACTAGACTGGCATCCATCACCCTGATTAACAAGTGCGGCACTCTAGCTTTGTTTTAAATTCTGTCTCATACACACACATTCTACACACAGACACACACGCTGTCTCTCTCTTACACACACACACACAACACAACAGTACACACACACACACACACACTTAAAACACACACATGCATAACACATACTTAACACACAGACAGTCTTTCACTTTCTCCCCTCACAGGTTCTCAATCTATCATTCATCGTCCTTACCTCTCTCGCTCCCCTCCCTCTCTCTTTTTCTCTTTCTCTCTCTCTCTCCCTCTGGCCCTCCATCTCTCTTTCTCTTTGTCTCTCTTCTTCTCATCTCTTCATGTTCTCTTCATGTTTCCTCCAGGGTTTAACTTTACTGCTGCCCACACAGCTCCTTCCCTACCTCCCTCCCTCCCTCCCTCTCTCTCTCGCTCTCTCTCTCTCTCTAGCAGCTAACAGTCTTAAAGCTATCAGATAACAGTCTGAAAGCTAGGAGCTAACAGTCTGACAGCTAGCAGCTAACAGTCTGACAGCTAGCAGCTAACCACACATGGAGCCGCAATGCGCCGGCCTGCTGATTAGCTCATTAAACAGCCTTTAACCCGTCCAGATGGCAATCTCCCACGGCTAGCTCCCGCGGCTAGCTAGGGACACGGGGCTGTGTGTGTGTGACAGGTGTGTTGCTAACAGCAGCATTAGCCTCCTGCTAGTGGGGGCAGGTGGGAAGTGCTCTGTTTGTACGTGTCTCTGGATGGGAGGAGTTGCTGAGTGAATCGTGAGTCAGCTGAGAGGTGCTGGGACTGGCTGGGAGACAAACCTGAATCCTCACTGAGGTCAAATTTTTACCTGTTCATCTCTGATTCTCCCCTCCCCTTCCTCCTTCCCTTCTCCCCCCCCCTTCCCCTCCCTCCCTCTCCCCCACTCCTCCCTCCCCTCTCCTCTCTCCTTCCATCTCTGCTTGTCTCAGCAGTAATTCTCATTGTTCTGGCCACTTCTGTCTCTGTGGCCGTGTCAACACAACACTTACATCCTTCTCTCTCTCTCTCTCTCTCTCTCTCTCTCCTCTCTCTCTCTCTCTCTCATCTCCTCTCTCTCTCTCCCTCTCTCTCCCTTCCCCACACCTTCCCTCCCTCCCTTACCAGCAGAGCGATGTTTGAGACCAGCATAGGGTGTGTGTTTGTCTCTGTGTGTGTGTCTCTGTGTGTGTCTGTGGGTTTGTGTCTGTGTGTGTGTGTGTGTGTGTGTGTGTGTGTGAGAGTGTGAGAGAGTGTGTGGCTGTAATTGGCAGAGCTTCAGAATGGCAGCTACTAGAGAAAGAAGAGGACATAAATCAATAGAGACTCAATGTTGTCTGACAGAGGTTTCGGTCTGGGCACATACATGTTGACTCTCATTCACCATCACTGCACACACACACACACCTCCACCACCCTATCTTTACCTTGGCCTTGTCGAACAGAGCGATGACAAGATACGGAGACAGACAATTACTTTGAGACAGGCCGGCATGACCCTGATCCCCAGCTGGACTCTCTACCTCGCTCTCTGTTCTCTCTTTAAGTCTCTCTACCCCTCTCTCTCTGTTCTCTTTCTACCTCTCTCTACTCCCCTCTCTCTCCCCCCTCTCTCTTATTCCTCACTTTTTGCCCTCTGTTTGCCTGCTACCCTTGCTTTCTATTGCTGCATGGTCAGCAGTGTGTGGTGTGTGTGTGTGGTGTGTGTGTGGTGTGTGTGTGTGTGTGTGTGGTGGACTGTAGTATAGATGTGCAGGGATGCATATGTGAGGGTTGCAGGTAGTAAACAGTGAGGTGTCATCAGGATGGATAGCTGAGCTCTGGGTCTGGCAGAACAGCCCTGTAAATCAGACAGACACCTCCCACACACACACACACACACACACACACACACTCACACACACACTCACTCTCACACACACTACCACACACACTCACACTAGCACACACACTCACACATACACACTACCACACACACTACCACACACACTACCACACACACTCACACACACACTACCACACACACACACACACACACACTCACTACCACACACACTACCACACACTCACTATCACACACACTACTACACACACTCACACACATTCACTCTCACACACACTAACATCACACCCCTCTGCTTAACCTCATTTTGTACACGACGGTAATTAAGGGACTTTAGCTAGCAGGACTGGTAATGATGTATAATTGGGTTACTGATAGCGTCCTGTTTCATTCATTCAAGTCTCTTGGCCACCTGTGTGTGTGTGCACGTGTGTGTACTGTACGTGTGCGTTTGCATGTGTGGATGGCAAGATTTGCTAAATTTGGCAAATTTGAAAGTGGATTTACTTCAACCTAGTTAATTATGAAGAATTTCCAGGGGTTAGGATTAGAGAGATGTTATAACAATAATTATATTACAACTGTACGCCTACTTTGTTTTTAGGGACAAAAGTTGTGTGTAGGTAGGGTGTATGTAGAGAGGTAGAGGTGTAGGTAGAGAGGTAGAGGTGTGAGGTAGAGGTGTATGTAGAGGGGTAGGTAGAGAGGTAGAGGTGTATGTAGAGAGGGTAGAGGTGTATGTAGAGGAGGTAGAGGTGTAGGTAGAGAGGTAGAGGTGTGTAGAGAGGTAGGGTGAGGTAGAGAGGTAGAGTGTAGGTAGAGAGGTGATGTAGAGAGGTAGAGGTGTATGTAGAGAGGTAGAGGTGTAGGTAGAGAGGTAGAGGTGTAGGTAGAGAGGTAGAGTGTAGTAGAGAGGGTAGAGGTGTATGTAGAGGTGTAGGTAGAGAGGTAGAGGTGTAGGTAGAGGTGTAGGTAGAGAGGTAGAGGTGTAGGTAGAGAGGTAGAGTGAGGTAGAGGTGTAGGTAGGTGTAGGTAGAGAGGTAGAGGCTGTAGGTAGAGAGGTAGAGGTGTAGTAGAGGTGTAGGTAGAGAGGTAGAGGTTAGGTAGAGAGGTAGAGGTGTAGGTAGAGAGGTTAGAGGTGTAGGTAGAGAGGTAGAGGTGTCGTAGAGGTAGTAGAGGGGTAGAGGCGTAGGTAGAGAGTAGTAGAGGCGTAGGTAGAGGGTAGAGGTGTAGTAGAGTAGTAGAGGTGTAGAGTGTAGTTAGAGAGGTAGAGAGGTAGAGGTGTAGGTAGAGAGGTAGAGGTGTAGGTAGAGGGTAGAGGTGGTAGAGGTTGTAGTTAGAGAGGTAGCGGTGTAGGTAGAGATGTAGAGGTGTAGGTTAAAGAGGGTAGTTAAAGAGGTAGAGGGTGTAGGTAGAGAGGTAGAGGTGTATGTAGAGGTGTAGGATAGAGAGGGTAGAGGTGTAGGTAGAGAGGGTAGAGGTGTGTAGGTAGAGGTGAGGTAGGTAGAGAGGTAGAGGAGTGTAGGTAGAGAGGTAGAGGTGTAGGTAGAGAGGTAGAGGTGTAGGGTAGAGAGGGTAGAGGTGTAGGGTAGAGGTAGGTAGAGGTGTAGGGTTAGAGGTGTAGGTAGAGAGGTAGAGGTGTAGGTAGGGTAGAGGTGTAGGTAGAGAGGTAGAGGTGAGGTAGAGAGGTAGAGGTGTAGGTAGAGAGGTAGAGGTGTAGTAGAGAGGTAGAGGTGTAGGTAGGAGAGGGTTAGGTAGAGGTGTGAGGTGTGGTAGAGAGGTAGAGGTGTAGTAGAGAGGTAGAGGGGTTGTAGGTTAGAGAGGTAGAGGGTGTAGGTAGAGAGGGTTAGAGGTGTATGTAGAGGTGTAGGTAGAGAGGTAGAGGTGTATGTAGAGAGGTAGAGGTTGTGTAGGTACGAGAGGTAGAGGTGTAGTAGGTAGAGAGGGTAGAGGTGTGTGTAGGTAGAGAGGTAGAGGTGTAGGTTAGAGAGGTAGAGGTGTAGGTAGAGAGTAGAGGTGTAGGTAGAGGTGTAGGTAGAGAGGTAGAGGTGTAGGGTAGAGAGGTAGAGGTGTAGAGTAGAGGTGTAGGTAGAGAGGTAGAGGTGTAGGTAGAGGGTAGGTAGAGAGGTAGAGGTGTAGGTAGTGTTAGGTAGAGGGTTTAGAGGTGTAGGTGTAGGTAGAGAGGTAGAGGTGTAGGTAGAGAGGTAGAGTGTAGGTAGAGAGGTAGAGGTGTAGGTAGAGAGGTGAGAGGGTGTAGGTGAGAGGTAGAGTGTAGGGTAGAGAGGTAGAGGTGTAGGTAGAGAGAGAGGTAGAGGGTGTATGTAGAGGTGTAGGTAGAGAGGTAGAGGTGTAGTGTAGGTAGAGAGGTAGAGGTGTAGGTAGAGAGGTAGAGGTGTAGGTAGAGAGGTAGAGTTGTAGGTAGAGAGGGTAGAGGTTGTAGGTAGAGAGGTAGAGGTGTATGTAGATAGAGGTGTAGGTAGAGAGGTAGAGGTGTATGTAGAGAGGTAGAGGTGTAGGAGAGGAGTGTAGAGGTGTAGGTTAGAGAGGTAGGAGGTGTATGTAGAGGTGTAGGTAGTAGAGAGGTAGAGGTGTAGGTAGAGAGGTAGAGGTGTAGGTAGAGGTAGAGAGGTAGAGGTTGTAGGTAGAGAGGTAGGTTTGTAGGTAGAGAGGTAGAGGGTGTAGGTAGAGAGGTAGAGGTGTATGTAGTAGAGGTAGAGGTGTAGGTAGAGAGGTAGAGGTGTAGGTGAGAGAGGGTAGAGGTGTAGGTAGAGAGGTAGAGGTGTATGTAGAGGGTGCTGTTAGCGTGCTGCACAGACCAGTTCTGTTCTGCTCTATTGTGATTGTAAGTAAATTGTCGTTAATCAGGCCTGTCGCTAATGAAAATGGTAATTGGCCTGTGAGCAGCTGTTCCTTCCAGCATACACAGCCGCAGAAGGATCACCTAGAAGATCTAAAGCTGTGTGGGTGTAACAGAGTGTGTGTTCGTGTGTCCAAGAGACAGGGGAATGTGTGTGTGTGTGAGAGAGAGAGAATGTGTGTGTGTGAGGATCTGTGTGTCAAAAGAGAGAGTGTGTGTGAGGTAATCTGAGTGACAGAGAGACTGTGTGTGTGTGAGAGAGAGAGTGTGTATTTCCATGTAAGCAAGGCATTAACAGTCTCTGCGTGTGTCAGACTAACTTTGTGAGGGCGCCAGCAGAATACCAAGCTGTGCTGTCTCTCACTCTCTCTGCACCACGGGAAAGGCTAGCAGCCGGCGCTAACCACACCTAGCGCTCCACACTCCTTCTCTATGGGACCGCAGGCACGTCTGCCCTAGCCTTTTTAGCCTCATGTGTTCATCCAGATCGTCATATTGAAAAGATGAAAAGTCATATTTTGAAGATGTAGATTCTATGCACAGGTTTGCATTCCATATTCATATTCATAGTGTATATTTATATTCATATCATCTACAGTCCTCTGGCTGGGGAGAGGAGGAGAGGGAGGAGAGGAGAGGAGAGGAAGAGGGAGGGACTCAGTGTGATAGAGACCACTGGGGTTAGAACGTCTCTATTCACTGGTCACATGCCATACTCTATCAGTGCCAAAAACTATCTCATCACACATCCATCCCCTCCTACCCCGATCTCTCCATCCCTTCATGTTCCCCTCCTGCACTCCTTTTCTCTCCATCTCTTCGCTCTCTTACTCACAGATCGATAGAAAGTTTTAGGCCTTTGAAAAGATTTTGAAGATCACTGTCACAGATCACAAATAAAATATCCCTTCCACAAATCTCTCAGGGAGGGGAGCAAACAGTGAGTGATGGAGAGAGTGTTAGGTGCTGAGTACGGAAGAGTGATGACGCTTGAGCTCTTGATTGGCTGCAGAATGGGGCATAGCAGAAGAGAGCGCGGAGAGATTAGGTGAGGGCAGCAGACCGAGAGGGAAGAAGATTGCGAGCGACGAAGAGAGCGAGAGAGGCGCATGAGATGCAGTTGGTGGAGAGATTAAGGCAGATTGGAACGGGGACACTGCAGGACGGGATGAGGCCCTCGTGAGATGAACTGTCACGAGCGAGCGCCGAGAGGATCGGAAGGGTCAATTGTGCGAGAAGGAGAGACGAGGGGAGAGATCCTGCGGAGAGGCAAAACGAGGCGGCCGGTAGAACGTGTTAGATTTGGAGCAGGAGTGACGGAAGGCATGCGGGGAGAAGAGGTAGACGGGAGACGTAGGAACGGGAGCGTCGGCCGCACAGTCCGAGCGCAGAGGAAGCGAGGTGAGCAGGAAGGAGAAGCGGGCGAGAGGATGGGAAGGCACGGAGACCGAGTAGCGATAGATGAGATCGAGTTAAAGGAGCGAGGCGGCGGAGAGGAAGGAGTCGCAGCGAGGATTCAGACTTTAAGCTGAGTATCTGGGATTCTGTAGCGCAGAGAGAGACGAACGGATAGAATTGAGAGAGGAAGGAGACGAGAGAAGAAGAGAGGTGGAGGGCGAAGGGCGAGACGAGAAGGAGTGAGAGCGGGAGAGGAAGGCGAGGGGGAGAGTAGGAGAGACCGAAGAGATTGAGCGGAGAGGAAGGGAGGGAGAGAACGAGAGGCAGGCGAGAGAGGGGAGAGGAGGAGAGAGGGGAGAGGAAGGGAGGGGGAAGGAGACGAGGGAGAGGAAGGGAGAGGGGCGAGAAGAAGAAGAGAAGAAGAGAGGAGCGAGAGGAAGGAAGGGAGGGGGAGAGAGAGAAGGAGAGAGAGGGAGAGGAAGGGAGGTTTGTTTGTGATATAATAAAACACTCCTTCATCCTACTTACTCTTTCTGAAAACCTAACACTCTTGGTTTCTCTCTTCGTGTGTGTGTGCTGTGTGGATGTGGTGTGAGTGTGTGTGAGGTCACAAAGCAGTGATATGGTCGCAGTGATATGAGTTGCAGTGTAGCAGATCTAATGACACGATGAGGAGATGGGGGAGAGGGGGAGGGGGCCGCCCGACGATATGAATGAAGAAAAATGATTGAAAGGAATGAAATGAAACTAATAAAGGTATTTCCGGACACACTGGGGGTTTATTAGGTTTAGTTCACCTCACGTAAGTCAGACACCAGAGAGAGAGAGGGGGGAGGGGAGAGGGAGAGAGGAGGAGGGGAGGATGGAGGATGAAGAAGGTGTTGGGAGAATGGGAGAGCAGGGACGGGAGTCTGTGTGTCAGGACATGCTCCAGCTCTCTGTTCTGTGTGTAATTACATGAAGGAAGAAAACAAATTAGGATTGTTGAGGTGAGCATGTAATTAGCAGTGTGACACAGCTGGCTCTGTTCATAATTACCTGTTCACCACGCTCATTTGGGGACGGTGGAACAAGTCACTGTGTTAGCTTTGTGTGTGTGTCGTGTGTCTCACAGCATTTTGGACACGTGTGTGTGTGTGTGTGTGTTGTGTGTATGAGTGCACAGACAGAGAAACAGTGTGTGTATGTGTGTGCAGAGAGTGTAGTTTAAGTAATGTGTGTGTGTTTGTGAGTTGATGTGTGTGCATAGAGAGTGTGTGTGTGCAGAGAGCGAGTGTGTGTGATAGGTGTTCAGAGAGGGGTTTGTGAGTGTGAGTGTGAGTGTGTGTGTGCAGAGAGAGTGTGTGTGTGTGCAGAGAGCGAGTGTGTGTGTGAGAATCTCTCATGTTCGGATGCGTCTGGTGTGCTGCTGAGTGTGGATGTCAGGCTGGTCCTGGTGTGACCTCTGACCTCTCTCTCCAGGGCTGATCACCACCACCTCAAGGAAGCTGACCGGGAGCAGCAAGCAGAAACGTCCTGAGGTGAGATGTTCCTCTCTTCTCCTGCGACTAACGCAGCTGCAGGAGAGACAGGCGCGAAGAAGCGAAGAAGAGAGAGGGAGGGGAAGAGAGGAAGGGCGGGAACGGAGAGAGGGAGCCTGAGAGCAGAGGAGAGAGGAAGAGAAGAGAAGTAGAGAATAGCAGAAGCGCAGACGATAGAGGCGGAAGAGCGGCGCGTCATGCGAGAGACGAGGATGAGACGTTTCTCTTCTCCTCTGCTTCTCCTAATCTTCTATTCCGTACTCTCGACCTATCTCTCGTCGTCACTTTCTCTCCTCTACACACACACACAAGGGAAAGCTAGAGTCAGATGACTTCATGTGGGATGAGGAGTGTAACTATGGTAACTGTGTGAGTGATAGCATGCGGGATAGCTGCCTCAGCTGCTGATACGTGTCAGTTTTCGCTTTTCATGTCTCAGCTTTCCAGCACTGCAAGTCTAACTCCTTTCAGTCTAGAGGAGTGTGTGTTTGTTTGTGTTGTGGGGGGACAGGAGAGAGAGGGAGAGAGAGAGAGAGGAGGGATGGACGGACGGAAGAGAGGAAGGAAAGGACAGAGAGTAAAGAAGGAGAGAGAGAGGAGAGAGAGAAGCAGAGCGATGTTGAGGGTTTTCGTTAGAGAAAGTCCTGGACTCTGATGTGTTGACAGGCTGAGCACGTAAGCTTTACGACATGTACCCTAATATCTGTTCCTGCCTCTCTGGTCGACGAGCCATGACGGACAAGAGAAGAGAGGGGGGAGCGAGAGAGGAAAGAGAAGCGAGGGGAGACGGAAGAGGGGCGAGCGAGAAGGGAGAGAGAGACGAAGAGGGAGCAGCGAGAGGAGGAAGAGAAGAGAGAGCGCGGGCCAGAGACGGCAGAGGAGCGCACAGAGAGGACGGCGCCGACGAGGGAGCGAGAGACGAGAGTGGCGGACGCGAGGGGAGAGAGCCGCGAGAGGAAAGCTAGAGAAAGAAGAGGGGACAGCGAGAGCGAGTGGGAAACGAGGAAGAGAGGGAGAAGAGAGACAGAGAAGCAGAAGAGAGACAGAGCAGAGGAGAGAGAAGAGAGGCAGGGAAGAGGAGATAGAGAGCGAGCAAGCGAAAGCGATACAAAGAGCGGGAGCGAGACGAGAAATGAGAGAGGAAAGGAGACGATGAGGAGAGGCAGATAGGAGAAGAGAAGAGAGGGAAAGCGCCGAAGGTAAAGACAGAGAAGGAGAGGAAGAGCGACAGCGACAGAGCGGGACGAGACGATCAGGAAAGCGAGAGAGAGGGGAGCCCAGAGAAGAGAGGACAGCAGACCGCAGTAGACACTGCCGAGAGACGTCCAGCTCACGAGATGGTATCGAGAAGACGGAGGACGCGATAATAGCTCGGGATCGAGAAGAGCGCTATGAAACTGTTAGTCCCTGCTTGCACTTGCGCTCTCCCCTTTCTTTCGTTCTGTCTTTCTTTTATTCAGTTTCTCTCTATATTCATCTACTCTGAGATCTCTCTCCGTCTCCATCCGGTGTGGTGCGTGCGTTTGTATTAGGAACAAGATTAACTTTCCAGGGTGAGTGTGTAATTAGACGAGAGGTCTCTCCCCCCAGGTGAGTATATTGATGGAAGGTACACAGCCCAATGAACCCTCCACGGTGTGGCGGTGCGCGATTGTGGTGGGTGCGACGGCAGTGCGTCTGGGACGCGGAGAGACGATCCAAAGCACGGACCCCCCTTCCCAGAGAAGAAAGT
>CAEFZP010000401.1:0-64265 GCA_903064625.1 Mallotus villosus | reverse complement strand
TTGTGAGGAATGGTTATTTTAACAATTGAAAACAGATGTATCACAGACCGCTGTCGTAGGCCTATGTGTCGCATAGCGCCCGGGCAACAGAGGGTATGCTAACTACAGACTACTGTTTCCGAAAATATATGTACTTAATAATATCAGCATATATGATAGTGTACATACAATGTTGTTTTGTATGACAATGTTAAATTAGTAAATAGTTATCACCCTGGCTTCTTTGCTTCTGGCATTTCAAGTTAGCCTAGCAAGCTATCTCCCAGAAGTTAACGAGCTGCTAAACCAGAGAATGGCTAAACGAATGTTCTTCTACAGCCTGGCAGTCACGCGTGTTTTCGGAGAGGCAGCTAAATCCCTCAGAGCGTCATGAACATTCATATGGACGTCCTCGCTAGGGGGAGTTTTGGCGCTGATCTTTGCATGTTCATTTGCCATATCAACTAGATAAAATTGGTTCTTCTAAATAGCTTTACTGATTTGTGTGTGAAAGAGCTTACTACAATGTTCAAGTTAGGAAAGCATTGGTTAACAGTCGTACCCAACGGCGTGTGCATGTCCGACTCGCTGAAGCAGGGGTTTTCAAAATTCCATTCGTCTTTCACCCCACGGCTAAATTCAAAGGTGAGTATTTTTTACAGAAATTGTTTTAAGTAAATGTATTTGCAGAAATTGAATGGGGCATGTTATTACTTAAAGGTTTGAAATGTAGGCTATTTAGCATTATTATTTGCAATCAGATTCACTTTGTTTGTGTTAGGATTTCGCTAGCTAGCTATAGCTCAAGCTCTAGGTAAAATAACAAAGCCTCCAGAAAGTTATTTTGAAATGCGTATATCAAAGTTTAGCGTCTCACAAATCACCCATAAAATTATCAGTGAACATACGTTCAGAACTGTTAGAAAAACGTGTTCCAAAATAGCTTAGCCCTCATTTGTCTTTCTTTGTAGCTAGCGTGGCTGATCACACGCGGTCGGCCACACAGTCGGTAATGGAATGCACAAGGCACATATGTAACCTTTATAAAACTGCGTTGTCGCTCTTTAGTAAGGACTTTATAATGTTTGAGCCGTCTAATTATTAATCACCTTAATTAATTGATTTACAAAATGCTTCTATATTACTATTATAGTTAGAATAGTTAGCATAACATTAGCTAACACATGCCAAGTTGGCCGATGCTCCTCACAATGCTAGCTCTGCTTAGCTAATTTAGCTAGTGCCATATTGTTTTAAGCTAGGTAACGCTAATGCAAAAGGCTACATAGAGGCAAGTTTAGCTCGAATTGTTCAAGTAATTGGTTTGCCTCTTGCTCCTTTACAGTTTCATGCAGTGCTAATTCGTCGCATCCAGTCGAGAAGTTCTTCAAAGACACCCCAGACTGTTAGCACGTGTCCCTGGGAAATGAGGGTAATGAATGACCGTTTATAACGGTGACAATAATTGTATGAGCCATGGCAACCCTAAAGGCTATGTTTTGAAGCAAATGCATGACTTGAAACTTTTGCATCACCAGATGTAGGTGTCAACTCTGGTCTGGTGGAGGGGAACCCATGGGGGTCCAGGAAACAGCTGGCAGCCAGGCAAGTGCAAATATAAGACCCTCCAAAAAATACTCAAAGCTTTTCAATAGCATTGTCAACTCATTGTAAGGCATACCTAAGTTGTTCTGATCGTGGTGGGGGGATACATATTTGTCAAAACAACAAATGTTGTCATACTAATGCTTTGTATACAACAATTCAAGGTAAAAACAGCAATATTTACAGCAAATCTAGAAGAACCACAGTGTATGCCAATAATGCAAACTCTTGTTAACTTGTTTTACTTGTCCTTAATGACAGACACATTACAGGTTATGCTCCGGAAGATGGAGACATTGGAGGAGAACCAGCAAGAGGCTCTCCTATGCAGGCGACTACAGGGCAGACACACTGAAGAGGTGCAAGTGATGGACCTACAGGTGGCCCAAACACAGCCCATTCAAAACAAGACAGGTAAATGAATCATGATTGCAGCTTCCATATCCAACCTTTCACATGGCTATGTAACAAATTATGTTGATAGGTCACTAACTTATTTTGTGCTTTATTGTCAGGGCCAACAGACAGGACCTGTAACGGAGACTGGAAGAAGATTTTAATTCACTGTTTGGCACTTTGTTTGAAATAAAATGACTGAATGTTACATGGAAATGCTGCCTCGTTAATGATTAGCTTGAGTTAGGCTACACATCACACAAACATAGTCCTAAAGTTGGCTACCATGTAGGCTAGCCTATTAAATACAAGAATAAGAAGCATTTTGGGCAAATGAGGTCTGCATATGAACCGCCCCCAATATAAGCAGTAGCCTAGAAATTAGAAATATAGGTTACTTAATTAACGTTGCAGTTAAGGACTGGCAACGTCACAAAATTACGTTGCTAGGAGGTCGCAGTTACGGACTGGCAACGTTGCTAGGAGGTCGCGGTTACAGACTGGCAACGTCGGCAAATTACGTTGCTAGGAGGTCGCGGTTACAGACTGGCAACGTCGGCAAATTACGTTGCTAGGAGGTCGCGGTTACAGACTGGCAACGTCGGGAAATGACGTTGCGACGACGTCGCGGTTACGGACTGGCAATGTCACCAAATGACGTTGCCGTTACCTCAGGGCGTCTTTCACTTCTCACGTTGCCGCAACGTCGGGAAAATGACGTTGCGACGACGTCGCGGTTACGGACTGGCAATGTCACCAAATGACGTTGCCGTTACCTCAGGGCGTCTTTCACTTCTCACGTTGCCGCAACGTCGGGAAAATGACGTTGCGACAACGTCGCGGTTATGGACTGGCAATGTCACCAAATGACGTTGCCGTTACCTCAGGGCGTCTTTCACTTCTCACGTTGCCGCAACGTCGGGAAAATGACGTCGCGACAACGTCGCGGTTATGGACTGGCAATGTCACCAAATGACGTTGCCGTTACCTCAGGGCGTCTTTCACTTCTCACGTTGCCGCAACGTCGGGAAAATGACGTCGCGACAACGTCGCGGTTATGGACTGGCAATGTCACCAAATGACGTTGCCGTTACCTCAGGGCGTCTTTCACTTCTCACGTTGCCGCAACCTCGCCAAAAGACGTTGCGGCGACGAAAGTTTGGTCAGCGAATGACGTTGCGGCAACGGAAAGGCAACGTAACTGTGTTAGCTGGGCTGCATTAAAGCTGCATCTGGCTCACTCAAGCTAGAGTTGTTGCATCTGATCATAAAACACTACTATATGCCTACCGCTGAATTCCAATCAATTAAATGTAAATAATCTTTTTACGACGATGCTTAATTAACAGTTTTATCATTTAAAATATGAGAGAATATAAAGTCTAGATTGTGAAAATTTAAATCATGTGATAGCACAATACAACTTCTATGCATTCCTGGCTTTAGAGCTAAATCAAACACATGTCCTCCTTAAGAATAGCTGTGCAATCTGATATACAACCGATTTAGCTACACGGCTAGATTTGACAGTGGAAAGTGGTGCCAATGATAATAACAATTGCCCAAATAGACAAGGATATGTAAACCAATCACACAATAACATATTTTTTCTTGATTAATGCATTTAGGCTTACTAGCTAGCTATCGATAGCTAGTTTAAGTTAGCTATGCTACCTCATGGTTAGCTATCTAACAATGTTGTCAATCATTTGCCAAGGCTAACAGGAGGCTTCAATTGATAATTATTAGCTAGCTATCCAAGTTGACATCCTATACACTCGACTGCCCCTTTTGAAATGGACTTAACGTTAGCAAATATATGCTAAACCCAAATATATGCTTATAATCCATCATGCAATGTTGAACCAGTCACTAGGGCTTCACTTGCTAGACTGGGCATGTCAGGGAGGGCGTGGAGTATGGATACAGGACCCGGCAACATTCAACCAATGATGTTAGGTGCATGCAAATTTAGGAAAAACAAATATTGTGACCGTCAAAACCCAACATTTTCGTCTCGTCTCGTTAACGAAAGTTAAAATAGATTTAGTCATAGTTTTTATTTACAAAGATCCATTTTCGTCACGTCTTAGTCTCGTTTTAGTCATGGGAAAAAGGTTGTTAACGAAAAAAATGTTGTCATAGTTTTCGTCAACGAAATGAACACTAAATTGGTACATGAAGTTAAGGTTGTGAAAATTGTGCAATATTTTTGCTCTTTGTGTTTTAACAATTGTCAAAAACTGTAACACATAACAGCTGACAGTTGGATGTCGAACATTAGCCTTTATATTTTTTTATAGATTATTTTTACAGTACATTTTGTATGCAGTTAAAATGCACATTTTCTAGAACATAAACAACCGTTCACTTTCTTAACTATCTTGCTGGCGAACTAGCTATGACAGTTAACAGCAACCAACTGACAGTTAAGACACCTGTGTGCAGTTACAATGTATTTACAATTTCACATCATAAACAACCGTTCACTTGCTTAACTATCTTGCATTAAATAGAGATAAATACCAGAGCTAACGTTAGCCAGCCCGTTAACAATCTTCAGCTACCGATAGCGACCTGGCTAACGGATACCTCGATTTCAGACAATATTTTTGTCAATCAATCATGGCATAATTACATAGTACACTGATTATTTCTCGGTAACTTTTTAAAAAAATAAGCAAAAAAAGCTAATAAACTTACATTTATGCATCCTTTTGTTGCCCTGGACCAGTGGTTTGTTCCGCCATCTTATTAATATTTTTTCTCGTTTGGGTTCTGGCGCACAGAGGTATGGGTAATACCTACCGCCATTGAGACAGCAAGGCAGCTCATATGCTCTCTTGAAAAATTACCGTTATGTGACTTATTTCAAGGTATCTTATTAAAGCGGAAGAGAAGGTTTAAGACATTTCGAACAGTACCTGCTCTCTTCATAGGAAGGAAGGAAGGAAGGAGGCATTTTAAGACACTTCGAACAGAGCCTGGGCTCGCTCCATTGACAAGTGTTGACTTCCTTGTAGGCGGGTACTATGTTGAAGTTTAAAACTATTGGATCTGCCTAGAGCCAATCTGATCTGCCATAACCAATCGCTAGCGTTCGCCTTAGCCAATTCCTTCACCACTACTGTAAGAGAGCTAGCTGCCGTAGCTGGTAAATTACGTACCTCATGGCCAGACCTAGTACAGAAGCAAAATGAAAATTGAGCGGAAGTACGTAGGAGGGCAGAGCCAGGCTACCGCCAAGTGTTCCAAATAAAACCTCAGACACAAAAACCTCAATTTCATTTTGCGAAAAAAAAAGTTATTTCTTTTCTTGCTCGATTTTCATTACCAATTTGTAGTTTCAACTTGTTAGCACCCTTTTTATTGGTGGTGATTCAACTAATTTAGATAATATGGGGCGTTGTGTATGCAAATACTTTTGTTTGTGCACAACCTTATAGACTAAGAACAGGTAAGATTTTTCTAGGACAATTTCCAATAAGTATGCGTAATTACGTTTGATAAATCCAGTGGTGGAAGAAGTACTGAAGTTTAGTACTTAAGTAAAAGTACAAGTACCCAGGAAAATAAAAGTAAAAGTACTACATCAACAATCCTACTTAATTAAAAGTAAAAAAGTACTTACTTTACTTGAATTTACCAAAACAGCAACGCAATCCATATTTTTGTGTAGGCAACATTTTGGCGAAACTGTGTTCATAAAATGTAACGAGTAACAACACATATTGTAGAAATGTAGCGGAGTAAAAGTATAGATAATAGCTGCAAAATGTAATGGAGTAAAAGTAAAAATGATGCACTATTATTTTTACTTAAGTTAAGTACAGATACGCAAACATTTACTTAAGTACAGTAACGAAGTAAAAATTATTTGTTACATTCCACCACTGGATACCACCTTGAACTGTTAGTGGGAATGATCCAAACCTCCACGTAAGAACAATTTCTCCACACGCTTGATAAATAAGGCCCAAGGTTCTTAGCCATGAGGGAGATTATTCTGGAAGATTGTTGATATTGCAGGTCAACTTTAATCAGTCACATTATATTTTAGTGAACTCATATGCCACCAATAACAAACAAGAAAACTATTTATTTTTTTCAAACATTGAATCAAAATTTACACAAATGAGGAACAAATTCCCCTATGCTAAAATGATATGACTTGAATTGTGTAAATAATTCATTATTAGATAGATGGCCACCAAAAAGTAACGGTACTTGTAAAATACATGTGACAGGTGGGAGGGGGTTTAATCAGGGAGCCACCTGGTTCACCTGGTCCTGTTTCACGTGACCACATAAATACAGGTAGATAGTATGCCACAGGTAGTCTGTTGTTTTTAATTAGAGCTGGCCGGCGGTGATTAACGCGAAGCGGTTAAGGACAAGTCAGCACGTTGTCAATGTTTGTGTTTTAGCGGGGATTTTAACACCACGTTTACACATAGCCGGGTATTTACAGAAACAAATATTTCTGCCCCTCCGTTTTCAAAAATAACTTCGTACACACAAGATCGTTTTCAAAAAGGTTTCTGTTTACATGAACCCGCATAAATACGCCCCCAGCGCCCTCATAGCTATGCCAAACCTGTAGGTGGCAGTGTAATGTGAAGGATAAAGCCATGCAAACCCATCAGAATTCTCAAAATCAACAACAACTACGAATAACGCGATCGACTTTCAGGCGCGAGGTTCGTTTGTTTGTTCGTTTGTTGTTTGAATGATTCACAAATAAATGTAACGCGATGCACAAATGTATTTTGTCATTCACAAATGTAAAGCAATTCACAAATAAATGACCCCATTACATTACTACAAACAGGACGCTCACATGACGTGATGCATTTTTGGTCGCATATGTGACGTTTGAGAACCATAAAACTCGGAGTAAAAAACAGAAATCTCCACCTTGGCCGGAGTTTTTAGAAATTATCGTTTTCCGTGATAAAACCTCAGTTTTCGTGTAAATGAAAGGCCAAACCGCATGTAAATATATGCATTTTCTCTCTGTGTAAACGGGGTTTAAGACTGTAAATGTGAGGCGTATTAAACAGTGTAAATGGGGGATTCAAATCGGAAATGTTTGTACTACTGTGTATTAATTTTTATACTTGATGTCGTTGTAGTGATCGGCATCGGCGGAGCGGCTCTCGAGGCTCCTTGTTTGTGTTGTGTCGTGTTGTCTGTGGCTAGCTAGCTGCAGAGCTGCCAACTCTCACGGTTTCGCCGTGTGACACACACTTTTGCATGTTTTCACATGCTCACACGCCACACAAGCAATTTCTCACGCCCCAAAAAATATTCTGATTTTGGGCCGAAGCGCGTTCGTTCCTTCGGGAGAATTCACGGTGGGCCTCTCTGCCCGCTCATAAATTGGTCCAGCAGATCGCCTGCTTTCTCTTTCACACACTGAATAAAACGATATGTGTTAAGTTACTGTGTGACTGACTGATAAGCTAAGATAGGTTTTAATCCAAATAAGCGCATGATCAGACCGTGCATTAAAAAGTGGCGTTTTCAGTTGTCGCCCTCTTTCTCAAACACAAGTGCGTGTAAGGTTGTTGCCACGGAGACAACCCTAAACAATCATTTTAGTTAGAGTTAGCAAGATTTAAGCTGATGCGAAAATAATAAAATGGATGGGGAAAAGATGCCAGGAGGAACTGAAAAAGGCAGGTAAAAAAAAAGATCTGTCACTTCATAAATCCTGCAAGGGTGGGAAAAATATGTTTTCTCAAAAGCTCTGAATCTTCCAAGGTCCAAATCAAATTTGGGTTATAATTTCCGGAGAATATTACAATATGAGTCCAAAGAAATGTTTATATTAGCTTACAGAAAGCTCAAAAAACAATTTTGCACCGATATAAGTGCAAAAAATTGCACCTTGCTTCAAAACCGTGTGTAGTTCCTTGGTTCGGGTTAAACCCCGATTTTTCGACGTATGGCTCGGCCCTAGGGGATCCGCTGGCTTTCGCCATTACACTGCCAGGCTGAAAATGGGTCCCACTCCGGCCCAGATAGTATATAATATCGATAATATAGAATTGCGCAGCTCCCCCTGTCAATGATGGGCTCTACCAGCTCTACCAGCTACCAAATCTCACGCCACGGTTTTTTGAACAGTTGGCAGCCCTGTAGCTGTATGTTGGAGGAGCTGTGAGGGACACCTGAATTTTCCTCACGGGATAATAAAAGTATTTATCCATCTATCTCTATCTATCTATCTAGTGTCCTGAGCGAGAAATACCTGGTGTCCATCTGCAGTCTGATATCAGCATAGATAGGTACTAATTGTATTACATTATAATTGCATGTAAAACTAATTTTAAATGTTTTGATGGACACGTGGCTAATGTGATGCTTATGTGACCGGTGTGCAACGAACGTAGCCACACTCCGTCCGACAAGGCGTCGTTAGCCACTCGCTGGGCTCGAACGCATGACCTCCGACTTGCCAAGTGGGACCACTACCAACTACGCCAAAGAAAAGCTAGCTATTCAATGACGCGGGTGGCTCATTACATACCTGAGGAGTGAGTTTCACCGATTCACACCGGTTACACTTACTTGCAGGGATCAATAGTGGCCACTGTTTTTCCCACCGTAGTTAATACAAGGTTACTCATTTAAACACCATATCCATATACGCTGTTCCTGGGCAACTACTTTAGCAGCTCAGGGATTGCGGTTTCCTTTTGTGTGCCTTGTTTATGTACGACCACCTCCAAGTGTTTTGGGTGTTATTTATTTTGTTGGACGGGATTTATCCGTTTTGTTTTGGTTTCTTTGCAGTGAGAGTGCCCTTTTGGTTGGTTTGATTTAATGTTGATTTGGAGGATCAAATTGTAACAGGCATAGCAGCATCATTGCAGTTTTGGTGCATCTTGTGTAGCAGCTCGTGTGAGCATCTGAATAAAAGGCATTCATTTTGTACGCCGCCTCCTCCCTCATTCATTCAGTTGAATACCTCATTGGGAAGAATACCGTTACCACTGGCTCTTAGTGAAGAGTCAGTCGGGTGTAGGTTACATACAAAATGTATGTTCTCGCATTGGGTTGATAGATGGGTTGATAGATATCTGGTGTTATAAAAATCCAAACCCAAATTATTTATACATGGAGTATACAGATCAATCGAAACAGTCTTACATCGATTATTTTTACATTTCAGACACACTAGAAGAGTATGTGAAAGAGTACTGATATATATCAGTCTGTCTCTATAGAACCGTCTGTTTTAACTGATCATAAAGGCATAGCGATCAACATAAATATATATGGTTATACCAAATTTAAAGCAAATAGAGGATACTGGAAGCTCAATAAGAGATTGTAAGAAAATGAAAACTTTAACATGGAAGCTATAAAGATTATTGAGAGGTATTGGGCCCAGGCTAATGTCATTAATATCTTTGGAAGATATTGGGAGCTCACAAAATATAAAATTAGGAATTTGGCCATCTCAATGGGGAAATAAATTAATTTTCATAAAATAAAAACTGAATGTAGAATTACAAAATAAATCATAGAACTTTCCAGCAAAGGGAATTTAACTTCCCAAGAATTACTAAAACTTTCATCATTACAAACGAAGTTAGACAATATGAAGAGAAAGCAAGAGGGGCATTTATAAGATCAAGGCATAGATGGCTAGAACAGGGGAAAAATCTTTTTTTTATTTAGAAAAAATAAATGGAGAGTTGTCTTCAGTAAACAAACTGCACATAAACTATGCAGTATCGGAGGATCCAAAGCAGATATCTCAACATGTTACACAATTTTAGAAAAATCTATATACGTCTAATTTAATTAACTCTCATTTGAATTTGAATCGTTTTTGGGAAGTGCCATGGGGAGAGCAAAAAATAATAACAATGATTTAAAATTATTTTGTGATGAGGAAATTAAATTGGGAGAAATTAAGGACTGTATTTATAAAGATAACCGGTCTCCAGGCAATTTCTCTCAGTGAATTTTTTCCAGGATATGTTGGCTCCCTTTTTGCTTGCTGTATATAAAGAATCTATAGAAAAAGGAGAATTACCGGATTCATTAAGGCAAGGTGTCATTACGTTAATTCCATAACCAAAAAATAATATTCTTCTAACTGGAGACCTATTAGTCTTTTATGGTGCTAAAGTGTTTGCTCATATATTTTCAGTATTTAAGACTGAAACAAGGATTAGATGACATTATCTATGACAGACTGTTTTCATGCAAGGACAACATATAAGTGACAACATTAGATTGATATTGGATATGGTAGACTATATTGACTACATACTGGATAATAGTTTTATCTTATTCATTGCTTTCCATAAGGAATTTGACACCATAGAACATGCTTTTTTCTTTGAAAAGGGCTAATTTAACAGATAAATGCAACATTCCAGTCAAAGCATTGTGAGCTATCTTTGGAATAATTGTATGCAAATATTTTAATATGCGCAGTGATTTAAACTTCCCCTAAGACCCAATCATAAAAAAAACAATACTAGATTGAATATGTGGTTGCAGAGGGATTTGTTGTTACATTCTTCTATCCAATGCTGAAGGTATCTCCAGATTGCTTTATAGTGGGGTGGTTTAGCCCAAATATTCAAAAGAATTGTGCATTTTATGATACAAGCACCAAATTTGGCACACGTATATTAACATGTTGCGAACATTTTCAGATATTGGGCCACTTGGAATTCTCTCTTTATGTCTGGCATATTGGCTGCCATTTGAAATCTACATTTGCGGTTATCTGTGGGTCTAATGCTGCTATTGACTTGATTCTGGTGTCTAAATGTATGTTTTTGGGGGCAATATTATTTCAGAAAAGAGGTTTTATGCAATTTGAAGGACAGTGGAGGTTTGGAAGTTCTGACAAAATTCCAGTGAAACTTGCAAAATGTCATCAGCCTCTTGGCATGGACATTAGCTTATAAGCAAAAAAAATATCCTAGAAGATGCTTTATTTGAAATAACAAATACATTTTATACATGCATAAATCTCTTTTTTTATATTTGGTTTGAAAATAACATTATCTTAGTCAGTCAGGTAATGAATAGTGGTAGATGTTTTTTATCATACACAGAATTTCTTAACAAGTTTAAAATGCCTATTAGAATGGAATTTGCAATTGTGATGGATGCTATACCAAAAAATATATTATTTCTTGATTGATGAATGATTGGAGTGACAACCTCAACCTTGATTATATAAGAAGTACAATTTTTATTGGGAATGTTAACATCCTTAAAGAAAAAGTTTCAAATAATTACATTAGAAATGTAATACATAATATTTTCCCCCAGCTAGATTCATCTGGTCATCCATATTTGGGGATTTAAATTGCCGCAATCTTGGCGAATAGCTGATAATTTTTTAATTAATAACAAAATAAAATACGTTTCGTATAAAATTATGCATTGAATTTATCCTGTGAAACAAGTATTGGAACGTTTTAAATTGAATATTGATTACTCTTGTGAATTCTGCCAAAGTGAGAATGAAAGTATTTTCCATCTTTTTTTTCATTGCTTACACAAAGATAGTTTGGGTTGAGATGAAACATTTTATTAAAAGGAAAATTGATATAGTTGTTAAATTGGGTTGGGCCGATATGATTTATGTTGATGACTATGGATTAGAAAAAGATAGAGCACATATCGTTCAACTTATAGTTTTACTTGAAATGGTCTTGTGGAAAGTCACATTTCTTTCATTTGATCCCCTTTTATTTTATTTTAATGGTAATATGCTCTGGCAATTTTTATGTTGGTGGTTACTTTTCCTTTCTAGTTCCAGTTAATTTGTACTACTGAGAAGAGTTGTGCACTGTTGATTCTTTGTTACCTTTTCATGTTGTTACATTTAGTAGTAGTTCTAGGCTTTCATGGCTGCAAAGTAGCAGGCCAGCTAGTTTCTTTAAAATGTATTACATCTTAATGATATTCAAAATATAATAAACAATGAAAGACTTGTTTACATCCATGTCCTCCTCTTACCATTTTTACACAAACTTGCCTAACATTTCAGTATTTCTGCTTCGAATGTATAGCCGATCTGTTTACTGGATGCAAATGCAGAGGATTACCTTAGTGCGCGTGTGTGTGTGTTCTTAGTGACATGGCAAACTCTAATCCACTTTAAACCAGGGGCGGAGAGAGGATATCCATTAGTGTAATGGCCATCCGTTCTCTCCTCTGCCTCACTCATCTCACCCTGACAATCGAGCCAAACGAAATATTAGAAACACTTTTAAATACGGAACCATTTGTATAATTGTATATTTAAAAAGTCTCCTTAAGATAAAAGTCAGTTTACAAAGACAATGTACATTTTTATCATCAATAAATAATTTTTTTGTTCTACAGTCTTTTAGTTTTTATTGGCATTTTCCATATTATTTTACAATGATGGCCACAGACTGGAAAGATATGTGTGTGAACATAAAAGATAGAGCACTATTGCAAAGTTGCAGAAACTGTAATTTCTCTCCTCAATATCAGGCTCAGCCCTATGTACCGAACATGCAATGGGGCTGGTAGATCTACATACCTATTTATTATTCATAAAATGCTAATTCCTATTAGCTGGTTGGTCATGCCTAATTACACTCACAAGTTTCTATACCAACAGGATAAAAACATCAGTTTAGTCATACTGTATGCTAAAATGTCAAAGGTAGTTTGCTAGACACCTCATTATTGATTTGTGTTTGGTCTGTTGTTGTTGCTGCTGCCCCCACAGCCCAGTCAGGATGCAGATTTAAAAAGATTGATTCTTAACTGTTAGTGATAATAGTCAAGTCAGTCAGTGATGTAGACATAACTGGAGTAGCCGACAGTATTGTGGTGCTCCCAATGCTGAAGTTATAGTTAACAGCATCAACAGATATTGAACGGAGAGGGTCAATTAAATACATCAGTAATACCAGTGGTGGTTGCAGTGCCCTAGTGTATTGTTTATGGCTAGTAGAGTATTAGTAGTTGTAGTACTAATAGTAGCAGTGGTAGTAGTGAAGATTGCAAAGTGAAAGGTCACAGAGTTCAGAGCTGCTGTGATGTATCTCAAAAGTATCACATCAACAACTATAAAGAGCTGCTATGTGTTCTACATGGACAACATTGGAACACTGACTACATCACAGAGAAGCATTCCTGCTGCGTGTCTGACAAGATGTACATACAATTTGTGTCAAACCCACATATAAAAAAGACATAATGAGAGAAAGAGAAAGAAAGCGAGAAATAGAGGGAGGGAGAAAATTATAGAAAGAGAGAACACAAATGATCCTAAAGCCATTCAATTATCACTATTTACAACCCTTGACAAGACAAACAAAGGGATGAAGCGGAGGGCACCATCATTGAACAGGACTGGAATTCAATTAGAACCTGAGACAAACAAATACACAAAACTACATTTTACTACAGGAGGAAGAGGAGGAGGGAGAGGAAGAGAACAGTCTGATATGTGCATTTGTGCAAACCTAATGTGTGCCATGACAAAAGCATGTCTGCACTGCCCCAATAATATGTTGTGGAGCTGGGGGTTCAGGGAGCATAGGTAGTGAAGTGTGGTGGAGGGGGCTGGGGGGGGGCTGTTTAGCCACTGCCCAGCATTTTTGTGGCACGCTGGTTGGCTTCATCAATCCTGGTCTTGTTGGAGTCAGCCTGTGAGGAAGGAAGAGGAGTATCAGTGGTGTGGCATCATACCAGTCTGGTTCTGCATATTTCAGCCACCTTGTGCTTAATGACTGAGGCATGAGAAGAGAATACAGTTGAATACAGCCAATATATTGTAGATATGAACTATTTGGGTTCTTAGTTAGTAGATTTTATTTGGACATGGACATGACAATGTCATTGGACGAACCAGATGCATTGTTTACAGTGTGTTAGCATAAATGCTAGTTTACAACACCTGTCCACAGGAGGCCTATTAATAATATGTAGTACTACTTCCTCTGTCACTAGGGGTGTACAGTTGTACAGTATGCAGACATCCCAACCTGCAGAGACACAAATCCGGGAGGTGGTTCCTTCACTTTTATTGTTTATTGCCACTTTCTCTGCCGTTGGTCCATACCTTGTCCATGATCCTGTCAATCTGCCGGTTCTGAGTGTCGATCTCCTGGCCCATGTCCAGAGCCATGTGGCGCAGGTTTCCTATGATCCCACCCACCTGCTCCAGGTTTTCGTCCATCTCGTTCTCCCTGGCATCATCTGTTACCCTAGATACACAGAGGGGGAGAGGAAGGGGCTCAAAATGGGACGGGAACAGAGTATGCAGATAGAGACATGCGCATTAGCACACACCTTACAAACCTGACATGACACAACCATGCACAAGGTCAATCACAACCACAAAGCAATTCCAGAGACATATACAGTACAAACACACCCTGTGTCAGACACACACATAAGCACACACTTACCTGCGGATAAAGCCCCCACTGATGGCCATCTGTTCACGCTCGTCCATGACACGGGCTCCAGGCTGACTGCTCACCACTCCGTCTGTGTTGCTGCCCCATGCCTGGCCCCCTCCCTTTATCCTGCAAGCCAAGACATATCCGTCAGAGTGTGTGTTTGTTTGTGTGTGCGATCCATAATCTACATGGTGTAATAAAAGGTGTGTAGGAATATTGGACTGTGTTTGTGTGTGTGTGTGTGTGTGTGTTAGCAAACATGAAAAATACATTTCCAGAAAGATAAGATGCAGAGCATGAAGCCATGCAGCCTACTGAAACCACATGCCAACGATATGTTGCAGTTACAAACATGCAGATCAGATCTACCAATAATAAATAATAATTGATCTTTTCTAATGATCAATTCCATTCTAGTAAGGAAAAACTATGTGCGGTGATAGTGTGTCAGAGGTGCTCACTCCTGGACAGACAAGCAATAGCAACACAAACGCACACAGACAAACACACACAACACGGGTTTCAATCCAGACACAGGAGGAGGACACTTAGTACACAGACACACATACAGAGATATAGACATACATACACACAAAGGGACACAGAGAGATACACAGGGAGGTTAAAACACGAATTCTCCATTCCATCAGATGACTGAAGAAAAATATAATGGTTAGATCACATGCAATATCAAAAACGAAACACACTGCTGTGCTAGTTACAGTTCTCTTAGCTCTTCTTTTTGTTAGTGACCACACTCCCAAAACCACAGGATGGAACCATTGATAACAATAGAACCCTCTTAAAAATGTTTTATATTAAGTATAAAATATATACTGTATACATATATACAGTATATATTGTGGCCCTCCAGCGAGGAAGTATTTTTGTTTAGTTTGAACTTAAATTATGTGTTTATTTGCGTAATAAATGCCCAACCTGGGTTGAACATGTCCCTATTATGCTGTTCATGGGTCATACAAGGTCAAAGCCCAAGTGAGCTCCCTGGTTACCACAATATACAGTATATATACACATACATACTGTATATGTATTTATTTATTATATTTATATATATATATATATATCATATGTATATGTGTGTGTTCCAGAAAGAACGCTTTCAAAGTTTCAACTGATATGAAAGAAGTTCTAAATAGATGTATTTTTAATTAACATTGTGAAAAAAGTTCCTTTGAACAGAAGATTATTTCTGTTTTAGAGTGTACAACTAATGTGCACAGTATACAGTAGCTGTGACAAAGAATAACATAAGCAAAAACAAACAAACCGCAACATGTTGTGTGTGCAAGGAGGGGGAAGGGGTTGCTAATAAGTGGCAGGAATGCAAACAGTAAGGAATTGAATGTGATAGCACATTTTTTATGACAGTATGTGTGAGAACCAAGATCCCTTATAGGGAAAGAGAGATGTTGCAGTAGGATCCAATTTGACAAATATTTGTGGGGGCAATTTGTTTATTTGTTTGTATTTAGGACAAAATAATTGAAAATGAAAAGTAGTTGTGGGTTTGACTAACCGTTTGAATTTTAAAAGCAAGATATGGTTTATGTATCGTCATTATGGCTGCCCAACATGTGACCTTACAGAACTCAGCATCTCACAATGCCTCAGTGCCTCTGAGTCTTTGTTGATATTCACAATCACCTTACACAATGCAGACCACAGAGTCTCAGGGACGCAATCTGTGTTAGGATTAAAACATCACCTCTCACTGTCAGGGTATAATTAGGCACTTCTTGTTGCAGACTATACAATACCAAGGGCTTGTGTGTGCGTTTGTGTATGTCTGTGTGTGTGTAGAGGAGGTACGCAGGAGCAAAAAAAAGAGAGCACAAATGTGAACTAGAAGCCTACAGAGTAACCTGGACTTTACTAGAGAGTAGTGTCAAGAAGAATAGAATTGTGAATGGTTCTTTAATGTCACAAAAAATGTCAGATCAGGACTTCTATCTCTCTGCCTTATAGTCACACACAAACACACAAAAACATACACATACGCGCATGTAAATACACAATTTCCCACAAACACACACACATGCACAGAGTGACCCTGGTTTGATTTGGTGCCTTAACCCTTTGTGTGGTGTTCATATTTTAGTTACTCAGCCAGTGTTCGTGGGTCTGTTGAACCCGCTGCATTTTTGGAGGTTTAATTCAACATAATCAAACTTTTTAAAGTTAAAATACTCAACAGATGTTTACTTCATCCCAATTACAAGCAATATAAACAGCATATATTGTTACAGTTGCCCTTTACGTTTGTTAGATCACATTTAGGAATTACAGTGCTACTCATTTTTTGTTGTCTTGGGGCTCGTCTTCGTTTTGCTACTAGCTTATGCTCAATCTCATCCTCTTCTTCAAAGTCACAGTCAGACTCTGATTTTTTTACTCTACATCATCATCAAAAGCTCTCTCTCTTCCAAAATGTGAAGAGTGAAGGTACACAGGACCTAATATTTCCACACTCTTATTAGCCCTGGGTCCAGTGGACCCGAACATCCTGTATGTAATATAAATGTGTAGGGGGGGTGTACAGTGTGTGGTCTTTGAAAATGTGTTCTGAAATATGTTCTTCACAGAAAATGAGCCAAGGCCAATGAGTCTGTGTTTGAAAAAACAATTAATTGTATCATTTTTCTTTTGATAAGAAATGAAAACGAGTCCCACAGACCCGAACACCACACAAGGGTTAATGGCCAGAGAGATATTCCCCATGCTCTGCAGCTATAAGGCTGAAGCAGGCCGAAAGACAGACATAAGTACAAGCAGAAAGGCGCACGGTGAGGCAGGCAGTGAGACAGGCAGTAAGGCAGGCACACATGCAGTCAGGATGGGGCAGGCAGCACCTACTTGTTACAGGGACATGAACATAGACCACAGAACTGTCCTAGATTGTTCAAATTCTTTTCAGCATCCTTCATGTCCTTATTGATCTGTTCCATCCCCTCCTCAATGCGCTCCAGTTGTTCTGATTACCAACACACAGTCATTTATCCCCCCAAAGAACGTAAGCACATGAGAAAGAGAGAAAGAAAGGTGGGTTGGAAGGTCGGGTTGGGGGGTAGGGGGGCACAGAGGAAGGGGGAGAGGGACGACAAAGAAAGGGGAGGAGACAAAAAGAGACATTGACTGTGACAAGAGAGACAGACATTGGACAGCAACAGCGACACACAGGCTGACGCCTCACGGCCCCTGGCCGGTACCTACTTGGCCAAACATGGGCATATGAGGCCACAACACTGTCCTACATCTTTTAAATTTCTCTCCGCTTCCTTCAGGTCCTGGTTGACCCTGTTCATGCCATCCTCCATACGCTCCAGTTGTTCTGGTAGAGACAAAGGCATGAAAGCAATGAAATGATCTTTGTTTGGCTCGTCAATGACTGAGCTCTGAAGCGACTAGCCTATCAGACACAACCACAATGCAACGCAAAAGAAGGTTAGAAGCTCAGACAAGGAGCACAAGGAGGGTAGAGGTTAATAAAGTTAACAGAGTGCCTAAGCGTGTACTTGTGTGTGTGTGTGTTTATTTCAGTGGCTTTGTTATGGGCATTATTAGAGACCTCCTTTTTTAATAGTATGGGATCAGTTAACATTTCATTTAGCAGCTATTTGTGTGTGCCTTTCTAGTAAGTATGATAAAGATATGTGTTGATGTTAACTGCATCATTGATTGAAACAGTACTCAATTACCAGACAGACTCTAAAGACTCATAATGAAGCAAGTGTGACAGAGGGACATAGAGAAATCAAGAGGGAAAAAGAGAGGGATACAGAGAGAGAAAAAAAGAGGGAGATATAGAAAGCTACACAAAGCATTCTGCGGATGGAGTGAATGAGCTATGTTAACCAACGAAATGACAACAGAAGAAGGTAACAAGCACTATGGGAGGATGAGGTACACAAGCACAATGATTAGGTGCAGATTTGGGTACCGCCCTTTCCTCTCACCTCATTGGTCAAGAGAACAACAGAAAGTTCGGATTTGGCGAAGAGTAATCTGACTGATCATTGGCTAGGGGCACTGAACAGGTGGAAGGAAACGTGTTGAGCATAAGCGAAGCAGTGGGGTGGGCGAGAGGGGGCATTTGTACAATCCCTGGGTTAAGGCAATGTGGAGAAAACTGTGCTGTCGACAGATGCCATGTCAGGAATGGACACAGCTGCACCACGCGCAGAGACAAAGAAAGCTGGGGATAACATAAGTCTACATAGTCGCTACCTGCTTCTCTCTCCTGACCCTCCCCGTTGCCCTCTGCCTCAGTTTATAAGATACTCCGCCCCGACACCCTTCCCCCCACCCGGTCACCACCTTGTCTCTACCTTCCCTCACCGCTAATAGGCCTTTCCAGCTAATCTCATGGAGAATAAAGGATTGAAGAGGAGGAGAAATGCTAGAGACAGAGACAGGGATCTTGTGGGTTCATCCGCTGACAATAAATTGCAACATAGTATCCTGCCTCTCCTCAATTAACATTCAACTATATGGAGATGGGGTTATGCTTGGAATGAAACAACGCCAACTAATTCAATTAATTATAAATAACTCCACAACAATTCTTCAGGCCACAGCATGAAACCAATTAAACCAATCCATAACCTCTTAATCACCTGATGAGATGAGACCCCTGCCCAAATTCTCAATGGATGACAATATTGGCTCTGTGAGACAGGGACCATCCATAAGGGGGTTGTTTAGGTCAATATTTTTGGTAGAGGCATAGCTCAAAACTAGGCCTACCTTTAAACATAATTCATTAAATGCAAGGTATCACATCAGGGATGGTGAGCCATCACCATAACAGACTGTGGTTTGTGTGCGCATGTGTGTGAATGTGGAAATCGATTACTCAGGGAGTGATACACGGAAAGTCTGAGTGGTAAGAGAGGTGATGATGTTACCCTGACAGGCCAATTAGGTCTCTCCATGATGCACTTCACAGAGGAACACATAACTGACAGCCCGGTGGAACATGTTCCTCCTTTTTCATTCTCTCCTTTCCACTCCCCACTCCTCCTTTTCTCTCATCTTTCTTTCTTCTCTCCACTTCCCCTCTTTATTCTCATAATTTCATCCTCACCACACTGTGAAGAGAGCCCCTCCATTTCAGACTGGCCAGATCACTCCACAGACAGAACACTACAATAAACTGTCCATCTAGTTGCCTAACAAAGAGGGCCCATAACAGTGAATTCATCCAGAAATAATGTTCCACATGTGAAGTATACTTAAACCACTGAGACACATGAACCTATACCAAAGCCAAATATTCTTTGTATCCCCTTCAAGAGCAGCCTCAGCACAGCCCATAGAGAGAGAAGTAATCCTTAACCCAGGGATCTTACACAGGCCCACAGGGAGGTTTCCACACAGGACCAGAAGTAGGGATGGAGGCGTGGATGAGATGTATTTGTCATTACCAGTCAAACCACCGTGTCCCCAGGAAGAGCAAGGGGTGGGGATGAAGTCTACTAGCTAATCCCTGACTCTCAGAGGTTGCCCTCTGACCAGCCAACAGGGCCAATAGCAACCTACAGCTCTGGTGATATCATATCCAATGAACAAGGTCATAACTCCAGGTCATTTTTACGTCTTACTATACAAGAATAACTTGAAATACACTTCAATAGCATAACATAACAGAAGTATAGTACAGAATAGTATAGTATAATACAGTACAGTTGTGTATAGTATAGATAATATATTACACAGAATAGAATAGAACAAACATCCATATGATTGCATTTCTCTGGCTCACTTACCTCCCTGTTCATCCAACATGACCAGTGTCCTAATACCTGCATCTTTACTCTAAAGCACGGGGGGGGGGAAAAGGGAGATAGGGAGAGTAAGAAATAAAGAGAGAGAGGAAGAGAAAGCGAAAGAAGGGGACAAAACAAGAAGACCAAAGAGGAGAAGAGGAAAGTAAAGAAGACACAAGAAGACAATTACAGAAACAAATAAATCAAGAAAAAAACCAGAAGAGAGAATGTAAACCAGATTATGAATAAGCAGGGAGGCTACAGCAAAGGTTATTGCGAGCACATTTCATTGTTTTAAATTATGAATAGAATGAATGCAATGCCCTTTCTGGTTCACTGGAAAGACACAGAGCCACAATGGAGTTAAGCCGTGTTCACAGTGTCAAGATCCGTGCAGGCTGTCACAACTGCGTTAATTCGCCACATCCCAGACCACATCCAATTCCCCACAACCAGAGGGGACAAGTCTGCGGTGCAGAAGTAATTTTTTGTATCCCCAAGTCATTGGGGTAATTGATGGCACCCTCATTCATATTATAAACCCTTCCAATGAGGGCCATGTATATTTTTGTCGGAAAGGTTATGCTGCCATCAATTGCCAGGTTGTCTGTGACCATCAGGAGCTCATCACTGATCTTGTGGTGAGATGGCCTGGCAGCAGCCATGACTCTTTTGTTTTTTCTAACTCCTCTGTTGGTCAGGGAGGCACAAGCTTTCAGGGATGGGTGTCTGCTTCTTGAGAACAGTGGGTATCCATTTTCTGTACCCCCTCAATGCCTTAATACAATCCTGTCTCAGAGGTCTGTGCTCTGACATGCACTGTTACCTGTGGGACCTTATATACAGTAGACAGGTATGTACCTTTCCAAATCACGTCCAATCAACTGAATTTACAACAGGTCGACTCCGATCAAGTTGTAGAAACATCTTAAGGATGATCAATGGAAACAGGAT
This sequence comes from Mallotus villosus, assembly GCA_903064625.1. NCBI lineage: Eukaryota > Metazoa > Chordata > Actinopteri > Osmeriformes > Salangidae > Mallotus > Mallotus villosus. The sequence goes on along the minus strand of CAEFZP010000401.1, from coordinate 43,108 downwards.
CAACCTGAGCTCAATTTCGAGTGTCATGGCAAAGGCTGTGAATACTTAAGTACATGTGATTTATTCGTTTTTTATTTTTAATAGATCTAAACATTTAAAATGTTATCCATTTTGGAATACGACTGTAACATAACTATGTAACGCCGATTTAGTCCAAATTAAATAAATACATATATCTGTAAATACATATATAAATACATAAATATATAAATATGGCTATGAAATAAAGCCCAAAATTATAAAAGATGGCAATAAATATATAAATAATACATTTATTTATTTCAAAATGACGTTTTTGTAAAGACAACATTTATTTATTTAATGGGACTTTTATTTCCTAATGCCACATTTATTTATTTTTTGAGACTTTTACACTCCACATTTATTACCACACCACATTTATTTCCACCCACATTTATTTCTGATCTCACATGCAAACGAGAGGGGCGTGGTTATCTTCAGACCAACGCATGCTGCACAAGATCGAAGGCAGATAGGGACCTATGATAGGGACACCTAGATTCGGTAGATGAAGGAAGACATGGTGTCAGAGATTGCTCAATTGCTGGCCTTATAGATCAAATTGTTTAGCATGGCTTGTCAGGATATATTATTTTGGTACACATTGTAGATTTTGTAGAGGTTGGGCGGATAAGTGCTCTACAGAACATAGAAATTGACCACAAAGTCTTAAATGGTTTGAGACTTATCGAACATCGTGTTTGTGTGCAAGACGGCAACTGTAGAAATCCACCATGGAGCTCAACATAATCTTTCTTAGGGTTAAGAGTATTTTGATCGTAAGCTATTGTCTGGGTTCACAGTGACGATTTAAGTGATTTGTAGTTTCATAAGGGGCTGTGGTAGGCTATCTTGGGAAATTTGGCTATTGCATCAAGACAACTCCAAATACGTGATTAGCCTACACATTCGGGTATTTTCTGGTGTGCTCACGATAACCAGTTGTTTTCGATGAACCCAGGCCAAACAAAATGTTGCCTGAATGCCTGAATTTGTGACTAAAAGCTCCTTACATCCATGAGCCTGAATAGCTGGCATTGAATAGCAACGAACTAACAATCATGTATTTTTGCTCTCGCGTGATCGAATCCCACTTCATGCCAGCTTGCAACTGTTTTATTTTCTTAGCCTACAGCAGCAAATATGAGATGCGACTTGAAAATCGTCAATAATGTTGAATGTTGTGTGAATTTGTGACGATTCTGGTGATAGAGGTAGATAGGTGTCCCTATCTGCCTTCGATCTTGTGCAGCTGTGTTGGTCTGAAGATAACCACGCCCCTCTCGTTTGCATGTTAGATCGGAAATAAATGTGGAGGGGTAATAAATGTGGAAATAAATGTGAGTGTAAAAGTCTCAAAAAATAAATAAATGTGGCATTAGGAAATAAAAGTCCCATTAAATAAATAAATGTTGTCTTTACAAAAACGTCATTTTTAAATAAATACATGAATTATTTATATATATCTTTTTTAATTTTAGGCTTTATTTTATAGCCATTTTTATGTATTTATATATTTATTTACAGATCTATTTATTTATTTAATTTTGACTAAATCGGCGTTCCATACATAACAACATGTAGAAAAAGTGAAGCGCTGTGAATACTTTCCGGATGCACTTACAGTGCTTTATGACTGCATAGCCCAGAGAGAGACAAAATAAGCAGAGAGGATGCATAAATCTGAGTGTGATCATGAATATTGAGACCTCTTCTAACAGGGGTCATAAAATGTCATTACACACCACAATTGAGACTTTTTCTATCCTGAAGGTCTTTGTTGAAGAGAAAAGGTTTCCTCTCTGAGCATGTAAGAGCAAGAGGGCTGGGGGTTAATTTCTTTAGTGTGTGTTGAGGATGTGCGTGTGTACATGCATCGTGCGCATAGCTTTCCACAGAATGTGATTATATCTGTGGCGGTAGGCAAGGGCGGGGCCAGACGTTGTTGAAATGTGGGGCTCAGTGGGGCTATGTCCTAGTATCGGTTAGATGTGAGTGTAGATGGGGACTTCAACAACTAATGCGAGAGAGAAATGTATTTGCATTAATTTGAGCGCTAAATCGTTTTTATATATTTGTTTTGTATATTTGTTTTAATATTATTATATTTAACTTGAATGTGTCATTTTGGACACATTTGTGCAGAGAATTATGATCCTAACCGTTCGTAAACTACCGATTCTTTGAAAAAACTGTTCGTCCCGCGCATTGAGCGTGCACGGAGAGGGGGGCTATTCAAAGATGGGTCCGTTGTAGTGAGAAAGAGAGAGAACGTGAGCAGGGCAAGAAGGGGCTGAGCTAATCAATCAGCACTCCAATCAGATGTTTTTTTAATTTATTTGTATTTAGTAATTTTTTTCATTACATTGTGGCGAGCTGCCACAAATAAATCTATGTATGGGAAACACGTCTTACCTCCTCGACCATAGCCAGCATGCGCCGAGTGCTCTCCAGTGACTGTGTTAGAAAATACAAAAGAAAGACGGGGGGGGGGAAAGCAGAACAGACAAGAACCTTTTCAGATAAAGATCTGCATTAAATAAACTTATGCAATGGAAAACTGGAGAAGTTGGGGTTATCCTGGGTGGACTCCTTGTATGATTATGCTGAAATAGTGGCAGTTGATGTACTACTATAAATGACGCTTATAGAACAAAGACTAATTAAGTTAATCAATATTGATTAGTTCCACTCTGTTTCACACTGCTTTCTTTTATTTTCATTCCCTTCCTTCCTCCACCCCTTTTCTATCTATCCCCCACTCTCCTACTTACTATCCCTCTACCTATCCCTCCTCAATTTCTTTATCTGTAGCACTTTATCTATCCTCCCTACATGACCTCCTCTCTCTACTTCCATCCCTCTCTCCCCCTTCAATCTTTACCTGCATCCCTCTGCCCCTTTCTCTCTGTCCCCCCCCCCGCTACAATCTCTCCATCCTGTCTCCCCTCTCCTCCCTATGTCCCTCCCTCCCTCAGCCCGTATCTAGAGCCTGTCTGAATTACATTATTTCCTCATGAATAGTTAATGGTATCATTTGGGCTGGTGCATTATTCTGGGATGTGAAGTTATGTCTCTGCCTTAGTTCATTATAGAAGTCAGGTCCATGCTGAGTGCCCTGCCAGCCATATACAGCTCCACCTCTTCAGCTCCACCACCAGGCATTTTACTAGACATGGTTACAATTTGCCAGATACATGGGTGTGCTTGATTTATTCAGTATCCTGTGCAATGAAACAGAGAAACTGATCTCATTAGTGACAACTGTGAGACCAATGAAATGCACCTGGCTTGGACAGGCTTGAGGTGCAAATTTGTGTGTGTATCTAGGTGTGTCTTTGTGTGTGTATATACTGTATGTGTGCCTTGCTTGTCTCATTGTGTGTGTGCCAGTGTTTGAGTGTGTGTCTCAGTGTGTGTAGGCCTAAATGTGTGTATATTTGTGTGCATGTATGCATGTGTCAAGCTTACATTAGTCTAGAATATGTAACACCGCATGTGTGTGTGTGTGTTGCTGTACCTCATCGGCTATCTGGTCGCCCCGTGTCTGCAGGTCAGCCAGCTCATTGCGCATGTCTGCTTCGTCTGCCATAGCTTGGTAACGAGGAGGGCGTTGGCCTCTGAGAGCGAAGACTGGACACTACTGAAAAGCCTGTAGACACAGTGAGAGAGAGTGAGACAGAGGCAGAAGATTCTAGTAACTTCATAACAACTTCATTGTGGATAATACACACTGACAAGGCTGTAAAGTTTAGATGCTAGGGACATGTCTGTACCAAAGCCATGGAAAAACTAATTGTCCCTACCAAACATTGCAGGGTGACATATAATGTTTATAGGCTATTACATAAAGCTCAAACAACAGTTGTGTGCTCAAATTAGTGCTCTGCATGCTCACATTAACTATTGATGTCCCTGCCAAACCTGAAATCAAACCTACACCCTTACACACCGGTGTTTACAGAAATCGTTGACCTATCAAAAACTGTGACCAGGAGTCGCTGTTTTAATACTTTTCAAAAATGTTCAAGCCTTAACCTTAACCCTAACATTTGTTGAACAGTATGGCAAGGCGTTAGAACAGTGAACCCTTGGTCACAGTTTTTGATAAGTCACGATTTCGGTACAACACCGCCTTTGCAGTAAGGGGAACAGGTTGGATGAATACAGTTATCGTCCATTCTTATTTGTATGCTCTATTTTTGTTGGTAACTTATCTCTTCAGACTTTTTCAAAGTGAACATTGTTCTCTTGCCATCTAGCGGTGGTTTGTAGCATCTAGCTAACTTCCCTCTGCATGCAATGTAATGGTGTACCTCCAGCATGCAAACAATCAAGCAGATCCAACAAGACACTAACATGGTGTTGCATTTTCCAGTGGATTTTTTTAATAAATATTTTTTTTTAAATTGCCTTAAATTATGTTCTGGCCCAGCATGTAAACTCTGAGAAAATAAATTGGCCTGAGGCCAAACTTCCTCCTTACAGCCTCCGCAGGGGTCCTGTCCTGACAGCCTCCCAGTCTGTTAATGTCAGTTGCTATACAACTCAGTCAGTTGCTATACAACTCTTTTCCCTATAGTCCTGCAATCCCCTCCCCCAAGCCCACAGGATCTCATGACCCATGAACCTTTTAGATTACATAACTCATATAGAACATAATGGACCGCTTTTACTTCAGTTAGATCATAATCTTCACCGAAATAATAATCTTAGACACTGAAAGCACAGATAAACATGATATAATTTTTATCTAGCCTATATCTTATCTATATGTACACAACTCCTTTCCTGTTAACTGCAGTCCCCATGGTAACAGACTGTATGACAGACAGACAGGTGTGTGAATACTTTTAGGAACATGGTAAAACATGGTATATCTTAAAAACACGATCAAACAAAGTGCTGAACCATACTATCTTGGTTTTAAGCAGGACCGTCAGTGAAGACAGACACACTCTAAATAAAATCCAACAAACTTTGAGCACAGTGGGTAAATTGCACTAGTGTGATCCATGTCAGTTTTTTCTGTGCTTAATTATTTGTGTTATTTATCAGACATAATTTGAATGAAATGTGATTTAAAATAATATATAATGCCGTATTCTACTGTCCATTAACTTCATAATAGTGGTTTATATACATATGGAATGCTTCTGTTCATTCTGTCACACTTGGGAGTATAGCTGAAATTTGGTAATGAGTAGGTCACAGAGGATTTTGATATAAAGACCTGCACTAAAAAGTATAAATTGATCATCTTTTAATCCCAAGAGCGACATGATTTGGCTTCTGGCCTTTGCCAGAGCAGATAGGACCTATTGTCATCTGTTTGGATATGAGATGAGTTTAACGTGACACTTTTTCGAAAAAGTGGATTCAAAGAAGAGCAGCTGACCTCTGAAGGTCTCCATACACAAGGCGGGTCAGGTGACATCATGTTTGGATGTCAGATGAAGCCTTCCTGCTCGATCTCTCCTTCTATCAGCTTGTCCATATCTCAAATCTGCATTAACCCCCCACCCCACCTCTATTTACCATCCCATTCATCTTATCTTTCACTTGCCCTCTCCCTCTTTCCCTGTATCTGATCTGTCTTCCATTTAATATCTCTCTCCCAACGCCTCACGTTCACTCATTGCTCCGCGAGTCATCGGTGTGTTGTGAATAATTGAGGGTGTGCCAGTAAAGTAGTCTATAGCTAAAGTAAACAATGTATTTTAAATGCCTCTCATTTATTTTCATCCCTTCTGACATTTAATTTCTTTATTATAAGTCATCTCTCTCTTCACATTCTCTTATTTTTCTGCACCCGTTAGCTCTTTTTATGCCTCCATTATTCATTCAAATCCATTTACTCTATTCTTTTCATGATCATTTAATTTCTTTTCACATGTCTGCCCTCTTTTCTTTTCCTTCTTCACCTTTCTTGCTCCCTCTCTCTGGTTGCATGGGTTAGCCCTAACCCTAGATTTGCTGCTGAGTATGCAAACTAAAACCCAAGAGAGCAGAGGCACAGCATGCTGGGAACCAGACAAATCTGTGAGCTCATGTTTTATTTACTCTGGCAGATGCATTTGGCCACCTACCAGTTCAGACAGATTTCCTGCTCTCACTTGGGACACACTGGCTGCGAAGCGCCCCAAAGCACCGCAAAACACCGCAAAGCGCCACAATCGGCCACAAATGGCGTGAGGCGGTTCACACTAGACGTGCATTTCTCCACGCCGGTCACCAAGCCTTTCACCTCCTCTGAGCTTTCCTTTTTCAAATTTAAAGCTGACATCGTACAGGCTATATTTAGGCAACTTGTTATTCCAACTGCCGTCGCAACTGTATCCCAACATAGCGTAGCAACTCCAAGCTCCATGTAGGCCTATAGGCTACTTCTCAACTTCGATGATTAACTTTGTGTCAACAATCTTCCCAAATTTCTCACAGCTTTTCTTACAGCTAACCAGTACAGTACCATAGGCAACACAGCAAGCAGATACAATTGCTAACTTGATGTGGAGTAAGTGACGCCACATTGGGATGGACTTGGATAATTTCAAATGTATTATTAATGCCCCACAATTTCATGCTTCAGATAAACCATCTGAAATACAGTAAAACAATAAAAGTATTGCATCTCCTGTTTAAGGAAAACAGATATTGATTGTCCAGTCCGTCAGCATAAGTGGAAAGCCTCAAACAGATCCTATTTCCCTTCTACTGCAAATTGATTTAGATCATTATAAATTGCAACACTTTTTCATTGTTAGCACAACTTCTCCGATGGCATTACTGGGACGAGATTTACTAAGTAAATTGAATGCAACTTTATGTTCTCAGGAGGATGGATAGAAGTTCACATACCTCCAAATACATCAACTTTTCTCCAATAATATGCAATTATATCACATAGCTAAATCTATTTTATTGGACATGGAATTCGTGAAAACATTATTGGAATTACGAAGTTAGCATATTGTAATGTAGCTACAGCTGCTAGAATTGTAAACCTGCAAACATTTTTTATTTTTTTAGATAAACTTACAAGAAGTTCCAAGGAACGTATTTATCTCACCACCCGGAATTCTGTTATTATTGTAGCACCCCTAGCCGGGATGCTAATTGAAGAGTTGGGAGTCAACCGGTGAAAGTACTGGGTGTTTATTGGATACACAGACAGTTGTGGGCCACTGTCTACGCCTTAACTAATAATCTGAACAATCTCGATACTGATGTTTAATCGCTCCTGATCTGCTGCTTACTCGTGAATAATTATACTTGAGCACAGGAAACAGAGAGAGATACCCGCCAAAACACCCATATATAAAGGCTACAGCCAAAAGACCCACCCCAGCTATCCCACAACCCCCCAGACCCTCCAATAAGAACATGCACATTAACAAACAATGAATGTCCAATAACTCAGGGTCGCTACATTATGGAAGAATACTTCTGATAACATTGAAACTTTTGTGTGTGTGGTGAGAAGTGATTTTACAGATGTTATTCCATTGATTGATTATTTTAATCAATACTTATTAATGCCCCTAGATCATGAGGAACATCATGTTGTGTCATCTGGACGTATGGGTTGGAACCGACGCATGTCTTTGTCAAACCACTGATAGCGATTTAAAAAATATTTGTATGTGCACCGTCAGTGTTGCATAAGGTAGCCTACCTTCTAAGACTGCTCAGATAATGTCATAGTAGAGCCCTTCTACTCCAGACATAATTTATGATACTGTTTTAGAACTGCTCCTCCTTGCAAGAATAAACAGATAAAGACAAATTCTTCTGACCTCAGACTTAATGATAGAAATTCCACCACAGTTTATTGCATGGAAAAGGGAATTAACAGTTGGTAAGACTCTGGTAACACCAAGGGAACAAACACAGCTTCCTTTTACAGTACAGCAGGGTTTCCAGGAGCACTTTTCAGTTAAGGCGGCCGCTTTAAATACGTTGTCGTCGTTGTCCTGTTTTCTCCATTCCAAACCGTGACCAACGCCAGTCTCCCTTCTCTGCAGACTTTCTTACTGAGTAAATGTTTTACCTGGTATCATTGTGGAACGTATATTACAAGTTCATAATAATGGTAATGTTGACAAAGTAATATTAGATTACAAAGGATATGGTATTAGCCTGGTAACACCACGGGAAACACACAAAGCAGTCCTTTTGCAGTACAGTTTCAGTTTACTTACTGAGTAAATTGTCCAAACATGCGCAAGAACTTGCCCAGTTTCCAAAAAGATTTACCATGATAGTAGAAGAAAACTGTTCCCGCGGAGGTTGTTACCAGTAAGTAAATGAGTATGGCCATCATCGATAAATGTATCTGAAAAGGTATTTTATTGGAGTACTTCTTATATTCTAATTAGGCGTGCACTCCTACATACCTTTAAAATAAATCTCAAAACATGGTTGATAATAAACCAAAAATTAGATCATCAGTGGGTAAGCAGTAGAATTATTTTTTATAATTATTTTTTAGCAGTAGAATTATATTTACCATTTGTTTGTACCCAATGTTCTTTCCTTTCTACCTATGGTTAAGGACCAAGTGGGGTTTGTGTATTGTGATTTTATGTTATATCTTAACTTGATGCCTTTTTTTTACATTTTAATGTTCATTAATGTACTGTCCCTCTTGATAAAATAAATTTAAAATTGAAATAAACGTTAGGTAACTGCAGGGTAATAGTAGAGTTTTTTTCCTAGTAATTCTGCTGGAGCTTGGCTGTCTTTACTTACTTAGTAGCATAGTATTTAAAGTAGCCTATATGTTAGCAAGCATCTGTATTACTTCATCCTCTCCTTCTGGCTTTCCAAATGTTATAGATGCAATATACTCTACCCATAGGTGTAACCAGGCACACTGTAAGACTCAGGGGGTGACTACCTAGTGCCCCCAGGGTTGAAAAAGTGTTTCTAAAAGTGTTTCCCTCTAGAGTGGCAAAAATGAGAGAAAGTGCCCTACTGTCTGCCATTCACATTGGGAAATATGCTTTGAGTCTATGGAAGTTTATTAGACTCTTTATTCAAATGGAAATGCATTTGTCAAATGGCAATTCAATGTGCAAAGTGGCAAAGCAATCCGCAATTCAAATCGAAAAGCATTTGTCAAATGGCAATTCAATGTGTCGAAAAAAACGTGTCAATATGAAATGCAATGCAATAAGCGTCCATTACAATTTGTATTCAAAATAATACAAACTGAATTGCGGATTGCATTGTCATTTGCACATTGAATTGCCATTTGACAAATTGTTTGTCATTTGAATTGCGGATTGCATTGCCATTTTGCGCATTGAATTGCCATTTGACAAATTGTTTGTCGTTTGAATTGCGGATTGCATTGCCATTTTGCGCATTGAATTGCCATTTGACAAATGCATTGTCATTTGAATAAAGAGTCTAATAAACTTCCATATGAGTCCCAGGATGCCCCTTAACGCTATAAATTATGGTCTCAATAGTGGAGAGGGTGATGCAGTACCCTATAAGTTGCCCTTACAATGGTCTAAACTTGACTGTTCCCGTGCCCTTACATCCAATGGAAAAGGGTGCTGTTATGAAGTGCCCTTTACGCTGCCCCTACATGAGTGTCCCAAATGGTGCCGTTTCCCGAAAAAAAAATGAGATAATGTGCCCAACAGTGTCCCCTATACAATGACACTTAGGGTGTCGTCCCATTCCCATTGTGCAGACATCCCAACCTGCAGAGACTCCAATCCGGGAGGTGGTTCCTATCTGAATAATGCGCCATTGACTTTAAACATAGTTTTTCCTGGTCAGTGGCAGAATCGTTTTTCGGAAACTGCAAAATAGCACCAGGGAACGTTTGCGTCGGAACACATCTCCTTTTTCGCTGAACGGCCCCCGGGAGCGCAAGGTCATTCCGACGTGCGTCTGTGGAGGGAAAAGTGCAAACTAGGAATGATACTTGCGTCACTGACAAAGTAAATTGCGCTGGGTGCAAGATAGGGCCCAGAGTCTGCCACTGTCCAAGCCCCATCTGGACCTATGGATGTTCATTGGAAATGTTTTCCATACCCTTAATGTACAGGTGTACATTGAGGTTATGGGGCAGCTGTCTATACACTGTCAGTCATAATAGTAATTATTGGATTTGGATTAAATGTGCGCGTGTAATATAATAATGATATCATGCTGAGACATTTTAAATGAATGTTCTGCCAAGCGAAAGGCTTTTTCCCCTCAAAGTCGAGAAGACGGACGGTGAATTGTAAGGCTGGGTGTCAAACCTGCCCCCACCTCTCATATGCTAAAGTCTCGAGTTTCTGGAGGTCTCAACTTGATGGTCCTCACACCCCATTCAAGATGTGGTCTGATTGGTTGTTCTTGTGTATAAAGGGAATTGTAATGCATTGTTCTTTGGATTCTTGATCTCCTGAGACCTTCTCCTCAGTTCTCCCTTGTCCTACTGTCCTACTCTTTGCTCACTCTTGCTTTCTCTCTGATTTACAATGATCACGGTAGAGTAGGTAAGATTTAAAGCCTTCATTTGTAACATGTTTGCCTTGTAATTGATTTCATTCATTTGCAATGTTATTAAATGCGTATTCTATTTGACCGTACTTTGACCATTCTTGCTCTGATTTAACCCATAGTCAAATAACTATCATTTATATTTGTATTGGCATTATTTGGTTCATGCTAATACTGTTCAGTTTCCCATCTTCCTTTAAACCATAGGGGAATTCGTTTTGGTTCTTTGGACCATATTTTAACCCCCTACAGAATCAATCAGGAGTTCACGAAAAGTTATGTCCACTAGTGATGGGAAGTTTAGATCATTTTACTGACTCGGTTCTTTGAATCTCGTTCAGTGAAATGAAATAATCTTTTTTTTTATCATTAGTTCATTTCAACCCCCGCATTAAATACAATACATCGTGACAATTTGTATGATTTGAAATGGTCATGTATTATCACACCAGCATTTAATTATCACAGCAAACAATTACACTGCACTGAACTGTAAGTAAAGTACAAAAAATGTAAAATAACAAAACCTTTAATTATTACTTGTGAACGAATACCATTCACGTCTTACGTGAATTATATTCTGTCATAGCAGTGATAGCAGTCACAGTGATAGCAGTCACACAAAATTGAATGAGGTAAACAAATCCTTTCTGTTTCCTCTTCTGAGCCTATGCAGGTCACGTAAAAAATTATCCACCCGAATGAACAAACGATTCGTTCATCTCCCGACCATGTCTTCGGGTAAAAGATTTGTTAATTTTCTGACTGAGTCTTTGGGTAAAAGATTTGTTCATCTTCCAACCGTGTCTTCGGGTATGAGTCTTCGGATGATTTTTCACGTGATCTGCATAGGTTTAGAGTAGGAAACAGAAAGTATTTGTTTACCTCATTCACTTTCACGTGACTGCTAGGTTTAGTATAGTAAGACGAATTTAGATTTGTTCACAAGTGATAATTACAGGGTTTGTTATTATTTTAATGTTTTACTTTACTTACAGTTCAGAGCAGTTTAATTGTTTGCCGTGATAATTCAATGCTAGTGTGATAAATTACCATTTAAAATCATACAAGCTGTCATGATGTATTGCATTTAATGCGGGAGTAAAAACAAAAAAAATACTATCTGACACTCAAATGTGCAATTCCCTTCTATCCTACTCACATTTATCTTGGCTGGTTTAAGATTTCTTCCTGATGAAAAAATAATCCAACACTCGTACATTGGTCACGTGAAAAATGATCCAAAGACTCGTACCCGAAGACTCAGTCGGGAGATTTCTTGAATAACTTCTGTTTCCTCTACTGAGCCACAACAGTTCCGATTCACGTTCACGAGAAAATGAACGAATTGTTCACGAATAACACATCACTAATGTCCACCATCACAGATCATGTCTGTGAGGACTTAGGGCTGTCCCACAGTCAAATCGTCAAGTGCGCGAGGGCTCTTTCACAGACATTTTGAGCCCTTTTCACTAGTCCTCCTTTTTGCAGACTTTAGCTAGGGAATTGCCAACAATTCACAGCGTTGTGATGTGAAACACGAGGGTTACCAGGGGAAGCCCGGAAGCGAGAAAAGAATTCCGGAAAACCCGCCTCATAAAACAAGAATAATAGCGGTAAACAAACAAGCATGCATGGAAGGAGCAACCAACCCTGACGTAAACATAGTTAGAAATAAAAGTTCAAACACAAACCTCACTGATGTTTAATATAGCCAGAACTGTGTGTATCCTTTGATGATAAAGGTCAATATGCTTTAATCAGATTTGATCCAAAAACATCACTATTTTGCCGATAATGCAGCAAAGTGCTGTCCCATTCCAATTTATAACATTTTGAGCCCTTGAGTCTGTGAGGGTTCAGAGCATAGGGTTTAGGCAGGACATTGGGATCGGGCCTTAGTATCATAATTCTCAAAACAAATTTGTCCAAAACTGATACATTCAAGTTCAATATAATAACATTCATAGTTAAATACATTCGGCAAATATAACAATATGAGTATATCCAACGTAATGTTAATATTACATAAAGCTAATAAAAACTATTTTGCCCCAAAAAATGCTTTCACGCTCCACTCGCATTGCCTGTTGAAGCCCCTATCTACACTCACATCTAGACGATACTAGGACCTAGATTTGGGCTAAGCCCCTAATGTTTACAACATCTGGCTCTGCCCCTGCCTACCACCACAAATATAATCAAATTCTGTGGGAAACACTATAGTCGTTATATTATGCTAAAGCAATAGTCATCCTTTTTTTATACAGAACATAATTTTGTTTTACTCACAATGAAACATGTATTTAAGTACTATAGCTAAAGGTAATCTGAACAAGTTTTAACCAAAACTGTTTATTTTCTATGGGGCTGATTATTTAAAATGTGTTCAAAATGAACAAAACAGTTAACCGGAACTTTGAACCGGAAACTATGATTTTGGATTATACCAATGAAAAATTGCACTTTTTCTCGTTTCACTTTTTTTAGTACAGGATTCCTAGAAGCTAGGCCTATAAGGTCAGCTGAAAGGGTCAGCGTTATCCCTGAATTAATCTTTACCCAGGCCCTAAATGTTTATGCTAGGTCTTATAAAATATATTTTTAGCACAACAATTGGTGTCCTATTACAATTGGTGTACAATTAGTGGTTCTATTCAGGGCTATCTTTCATACCCAACATATATGGTATTGGTCACAGAAGGAACACAATTATGTGAATGATTAAAAGAACAGGGTACATCATGAACAGACAATCAGTGCCGCCGCTCCCATAACGCGCACTACGCGCTGCGCGTAAGGGCACCAAGTCCTGAGGGGGCACCAACAAATAGCCAACTGAAAGATCATCATAGTTAATTATAATAATGATAATGCCAATATTATTTCAGTATGGATATATTAGGCACTTATTAGGCATGTATATCACAAAACAGGCAGAACAAGAGATATATTTAATTGACCCCCCCCCAAAAAATAATAATAATAATAATAAAGGAATTATGCTAAGGGCACCAAAATGGCTAGCAGCGGCACTGCAGATAATAATGCATCTGCGGATCTACTGATTGTGATTAACATTACCACATAAAAATCCAAGATTTCCTCCACAGTATGCTCACTGCATTTTACAATCAATGGCCATCATCACTTATGTATTACGATGTCTGTGTGAGTGTGTGTATACCACACACACTCGTTATGCCCATGTACTGAGTGACTAAAGGCCTACACTCATTTAAGTTGGCAGGTAAATTACAGCAAGATGACAGCAAAAATCGACAACACAGAACCAGGCCCTGTATGAATGAGATAAGCAACTCTTCAGGTGTGTCTGTGTATGATTGTGTCTGTGTATTTGTATGTCTGTGTGTGCCTATATCTACTGCTCCATGGGTCATGGGGCCATCTGGTCCCTATCCGCCCACACAGACAAAAAAACACACTGTCGTGTAAACCCTGCGGATCCAGCACATGCCTTTGGCTTATCCCGACAAAGCTTTACAAGGACCTGCACACACACACTCACACACAGACACACACATATATACACACACACACACACACACACACACCCCACTCTCAAGCTAAATGCCTGCACATGCTCATTTATTCCCACATTCACAACCTGCAGACAGTAAACTGACCATGGCGAGCAGCTCACATCCTACATCCAGAGTGAGATGGAGTCTACCTACTCCACACACACACATGGCCACACACCATCAAGAGGTAACCGTACATTGTCAGCCAATCTTCCACCTCTGGAAAATATAGTAATATAGACAGCAACACAGTGACAAAGTCGCTGCCTGTCTGAGAATATGGTAAGTCTCTGAAGCGCTGTCACTGTTGGTTGCACTGCACGTTGCAGCCAGCTTGAGGGCTTTTTAGTAGTTAAGAGGAAGTGGGCTACAATGCAAATCTAATGAATTGTTGACAATATATTATATTTTTATTACTATATTATATATGACATTTATTTATTTTATCCTAACGTGTTGTGTTATGTTGTGTTATACTGCATATTTTTCAGTTTAAGTACATTGAGAGCAACCAAACCCAGGAAAAATTCCTTGTAAGTGAAAATGTACTTGGCCAATAAACAGGATTCTGTTTCTGATATACTAGAAAATATTAGCCTGAGTGTTCTATTCAATATGTATACGTTGTACTTACATCGTCATTGCTGGAGTAGGGCTGGGGCAAATCCGAGTATCCGGGGACATGGTGCTACTAGGCCCATCTTAAAAAGGCATGTGAAGCTTGTGGACATACATAGTAGCCTAATCTGTCCATGGAATTTTTCTTTTTTTTCTTTCTTCCAGATATCTTAGTTACGAAAGCAGTTTTGTGTTTTTCATGATATAGTTTGAGAAATCCCACAATCTCTACATAGCATTCATCTTTTGTGGATGGAAATCCTTGATATTATGTGAGGAATTAGCTAGCATCATTGACAGTTATTTAAATTTGCTAATGACTTGATTAAGCCTCACCATTCATACCAACAATTTTGGAGATGTGCTTCCTTGCAACATATTATATAATTAACGTCAGGGATGCATGCAATCCAGCAACAGCTACAATCAATTTATCCTCCACAGCAATAATAATTGAAGTTAATATAGGAACTTAAGTTTAAGAACATGTTTCACAGACAGATAATAGATGTGTCCCTTCCATAGTCTATCTGCCCTCAAATTGGCTGTCACTTAACTCTGTTGTGGCTACAACTCTCCTCTCTGAACTTGTCTCCTTCTAACCAGTTTTTTCCTCTCTTCTGTTCTTGTTCCCACCCCTACCTTGCCTTCACCCCTACTTCTCCTGGCCTCACCTAGTAGTCACGCATCATCACCCCTGTTTCTCCACCCTCTCACCCACCCTCTCCACACTCCCCAGCATGTTTTCTGCTAAATATTTGAAGATGTGCGAGAACAAGGAGCCGTTAGTGAGGTCAAAGACCATAAAACAGGCGCTGACAACAGCGTGCAGCAAAACCACATCTAATGCTGCAAACACAGTGAGGGACAGAACATTTGAATGTTTTATTTCAGTTTTCTCTTCTTAACTAATTTACTGACTTACTCTCTCTTAATGCATGTCCAAATTAGCTTCTTTATTTGAAGTGACTATTCAGTAAAGACAGAAACACCCACCTGTGGAGAGCAGGTATAGACCAATATAGACATTCTCGAACAGCATGTTTTTTGTGTCAGTATGTGATCTAAATTTCGCTCTACTGTTTCTTTACCTTTTTATTATCTACCTCTATCATCCCATCTCTCTACTGTACCTCTCTACCTCTTTCCCCCTCTGTCTACCTCTCTCTCATTCATTCTGTTCTACTTTGCTACTTTTCTGTCTATTTCTCCACACACTAACCACCTTTGCCGTCACATCATGTCAGGAGAAGTGAAGGAGAAAGCAGGTCAAATGAGATTAACTGCTTCCTGTAATGCTGTTTGTGGAAGACTATATGTGAAACACATTTGTAAGAATAATTTTTACCTGCTCTGATTGATAAAATAAACTCTTGTTTGGTCGTTTTATTGAACCCCATCACCGTAGAGAGGTGAGGTCAGTGTGACACATCAAATTTTATATAACATACAGGATAGCAGAGTAGTGTTTTAGAGTGTGTGTTTTTGAGTGCATGGGTGTGCATGTGTGTGTGTGCATGCGTGTTTGTTTTTCTCAGTGTGTGAGGAGGGTGGTGGGTGGTGCTATAGGCCGGTCTTGGTGATGCAGTATTCAGGAGATTCAAAGCAATCATCTTTCCCAGAGGGGATTAGTGGGCTAAAGCCAGAGTGTCCCATTCACTAGAGGATGAAGCCTGCAGCATTAATCTACTGAAGTAGGCCTGTGCAAAACACATATTGCCTCTCCCTCTTTCTCTCCCTCAATTTCTCTTTCCCACTCTTTCCCTCTCGTCTGTCATTGTTTTCTATTTCCTCCCTCTCTCTCTTTCTCTCTTGTATATTCTGTTACCAGAGCAAAGCAACAGTGCACAATGTACATAACACACTGCTTCTCTCCACATCCATGGAGTTTCAAATACAGCCCATTTCCTTCCCTCCCTCCATCTTTCAATCGCTCACTCAATTCCCCCTACCTGCTGTACAACACCATACATTATATGATAAAAGCTGCTGACCCTTCCTTGAAGTGTAACATATTAACCCAACTCATTGCAGTACAGTACAGTATATAACTGTGCTTATCATACATTCAAAGACACACCCATACATGCACAAACAACTATTACATAGCATAACATTCAACTCTCCTGTCAATTGCACTTGACATTCCTGATTGGCATTCCTGTACTTGGCATTTCAAGCAGCATGTCTGTGTTAAAACAAGGCTAGACAAGACCCAACTCCACCCGTTCACCTGGCCTAGCACCACCCGCAACCCAAACTCCCCAGCCCCGGTGTCGGGTGACTCCAGGTCTGCCTACACATGCTAATCGATGAGGCAGCTGCATATCAGACACTAGAGAGGTTAAGACTCATCTACCCGTCTGTTATAGAACAATGCGGCACAAATCATGTATCCAAAGTTGACCACAGTACAGTAGGATGTGTAGTATGACAGACCCACTGTGTAGGTGCTTGCACTGTGTTGTTACAAAAATTATTACACACAGTGAATTCATTTCAGTCTTTAGATCACATAAAATAAGACTAAGTTGAGAATTTATATTCTGCTTTTTAAAAGGAAAAATATGACAATGACATGCAAACATCATAGAAAATCTAAGTGATTATATGTACCATATATTTTGTATGATATGTAAAACTCTGTGTATATTAAATGGTGGCTCTTAACAGATCTCTGCCGACTTACGTTTTCCTCAATTGATAAGATACTTTTAATGTAACTGGGATCCACTTGCTTTTTACTAAACATCAAGTCATTTTCACATTGCCCTCACACAGACATCAATGCACACACATATAAAACCACAGTTGAGGAAATCATGTCAAACTAAATTAAATAATATGATACTGTGAACCCCTTCTGACAGCATTGAAAACGTTGCACCAATTGTTCAATCAGCAATCTGTACTGATTAAAGCATAAAAGGTAGGCTAAATCTTGAAATGTACAATGTAAGGAAATATTTTCCTTACTGCATTACGATGGAAAACATACAGTGTGATGCTAACGAACCACAAAGCCTGATTTAACAAGATATGTGTTCTTGTGTATTTGTTTTCTTTTTCAGTCATTGCTTGTTTTTACTGTGTTGACAGTTCATTTAAAAAGCCTTTCATTTCTGTATATTCATCTTTGGGAAAGGGCAACAAATACAGCCCATATTGTGACATGTTTACTTTTCTTTTCTGGTATATACTATAATTAAATGAGCTAGATGTAGAAAAGAGTGAGAACTATGTCAGGTTATGTAGATAGCTGTACATTTTATGTATTCGGCCATTGTTTACTGATTTACTGAAAACTTACAAGAGATATCAAGTTGTATGTTTTAATTGAGGTAATACATTGTTGGGTATGTATTTTTTTAATGTGTTTCAGTTTAGGGTTGTGTGTTTGGGAAAATGTGCTCAAATAATCTCAAAAAATTTACTGAGCTTTCAAATACTTGTACTTGATCTGTGTTATTGAGAATGTGGTATGTGGAGGGGTTTCCTCTTGATGAGTGTGTTGTAATGACGCTGACCCTTTTCCATTCAGTCCTGATCCTGGACAAGCCTCCCTAAGCCACCTGGATCCCTGTGGGACAACCTGAGGCGTGCCAACACACACTTCCTGTCACACACACTTATTGCCACTAAACACAACACATTGGCTATACATCAAAGTGGTTTGATCAGAAAAATCTAAAGCTCAATAGACTACAAGACCCTCTCAGGGTTTGGAGGGCCTCACTCAACTGAAAATTATTTTGAATCTTCAGGCCACGTCAGAGAAGAGTTGGAAACTCATCTAGGCTTCACTCATACTGGGAACAAAAGAAGGCTACTCACACGTATAATAACACATAGTAACAATGTTTGTGCTTCCATTAGTAAATCGGACAGTCATTTGGGTAACCGTTTGTTTAGCGTCGACCGACTTTCTTGTTTCTCTTCATACCATATTACAATGCCACATACAAAATGTGTTTTTCAATCTGACAGAATCATAAAATCATAAAATCTCATTATTTCTCTTGGTCTCTTGTTTATTTCTATCAAACACTCAAGCACTTAAGTGTCTTTTTGCCCAGGAGAAAAACGTAATGTTTGTGAAAGACTGCTATGCCCAAAAAGTATTTAATTGACTTTGACAACAGTAACCCCCGCCCCCCCCAAAAAAATACATAAAAGATGATAATAGCACACATTTGTACGTTTTTACACGCGCTTCGTTCAACGTAGAAGAGCTGTCCATGGTACTGGCCGTGTCTCTTATTGCGCGTTCACGCGGACAGGCAACAAGCGGCAAAATCCCGTTCGGTTTAATCACGAGGAAATTAAAATAGAGTGTTTCACGTAGCAAATACGTTTTTCGGCGATTTGTTAAGGAAATGATTTCCACGTTTACAACAATTATTTATCTACAGCAATGAATACGATCCCAAATCGGGGCTTCAACTCTTTTTCTGAAAGAAACTGTTTCAAAGCAAACGGAATCAGGTTGTCCGCTACCAACGCTATTTCACACTAACCATCAAACTGCTCAATCAAGCCGAATTAAGTTTGTATGAACAGTTGCCTGTAACTGAAGCGAACCTACCTAAAGTAGTTTTCCGGCGGAGCGTCGTCGGGTCGGAAATGATTGTCTTCTGGACGATCCCCCGTCCTTTCTTCTGCCTGGCAACAAACTGATTGCTCTCGGAGTAAAGCCTCCTGAACCGCCCGGAACCGACAGCCTCCGCCCTCGTCAAGATGGCCGCGCCCTCTGTCGTCATCGTCTCATAACTGAGTCTGCGAGAGGGTTAAGAAGATCATGATATGTGTCATAACCAGTGGCGGAACCAGACTTTTATATATGGGGTGGCCAGGGCTACTTCAGGGGACCACAGACCAAGACTGAAAATGTGAGTGTAACCTTAGCCTGGAATCTAAGCAGTGTGAATTATTCATATGATTGCTGATGAGAAATATAAATTCAAATTCACTTAAGCCTGAGTTCTTCAGTGTGGCCTAGTATAGTCGACTAGGGTTACTTCAAATTCTACATTTACTATGAATAGACTGTTTCTGTACATCTGAATTGCAACACATTTCTTTCTTACACACACTGTACTGTAGGCTACTCACAAACTGAAGAGACTTTGGTCACTCTGTTTTCATGAATACATAATCTGGGTCTAACCAGGTTAGAGGTTAGATCCTTCTTTTACATTAAAACATAACTACCGGTATTAGTGTATACTCACACAAAAAATGCCACAGCCATCAAAACAAGAACACTCATGAATCAACAACTAACATTTAAAAGTGAGGCTTAATCAGAAAAAAACTTTGGTGTAGCTTGTTACACATGTAACATGTGTAGCCTACAAACACAAGCTAAACTTGGCATGCTGCTCTGAGGTATTGGGGTGGTGCAAGGACTGGGGTCTATTTCCACCTGATCCTGTTTGCTCAGCTTTTTGAAGCAGTCTGCTATCTCACCCCTTCTTTTAATGTTTGAAGTGAACCCTAAGCAAAACAATAACATGTAGGCCTACACATCCAATTAGAGTCCAATCTCAATCTTAAACATGTCCCCATTATTATCTGCAATCAACTACCAGCCTTTAAGTTACTAGATCATGGCTAGCCCTACTCTGAAATACGTATTTCAAACAGGCATTATACAATAGCAAACAGGGTGGGTAGCTATCTGACTGCAGTGTTAATCTTTTGTAACGTTAGATTGATGAGGCATCTCATCAAGGAATCTTAGCAGTTTCAGTACAAAAAATTGTGTAGCGACCCACACAGAAAGATGTGTGTTATATGTTAGGCTGTTAGTTGGTTGTTTACCAGTAGTATTCGCGGAGTCCGACATGCCAACCTGCTGTCGGGGGTTGGCGCATTGGAAGTTAAGACCAGGTTTAGCGTCTGTTCTTTCTGTTACGTCTGGGTTTCACAAGAGACGGTCTTTTCTTTTATTTAGCGTGGGCTAGGCCAAACAGCTGTTTGGTTTACTAGTAACCTGTGTACCCTGTGGTTAATAAGCGTAAATTCGGGAACTTCATTTATGCCTGGACGATTGTTCCTTTCTGACCTAGTCAGGTCATTACAATAGATTTCAAATGGCGAAATAATGCTGTTGTTGTTTTAATAGTGTGCTATCCTAAATAAAAACTAAAAAAACGAAATGTAATCAACTATACCACAATAGGAACTGCGCTGTTAGCTTAAGGTAGTGCTAAGTGCTAAACAAAAACAGAGACATTGATTTCTCATATCTGAATCTGTTATGGAACCAAATTGCCAATATGCATCTTTTTCTATGGCTCTGCGGCCCAGCAACTCAACTTTTATAACATTTTGTTCAGGAAGCTTCAACCCCAATGCTAAACCTTAAAACGATAACTATAATATGATGCTCTTGTCTTCCGTGCAGATGCTGGGGTAGTGATTTGTGACTGGTGAACTGTGGAAATATCCTAATGCTAGATTGAAAAAATGCGCTGCCAGATGTCAAAAGAAACGCTTCTTTCAACAAGATAAATTAAATGTCAATCAGCATTTTTAGGGTGGCACCTGGGGTGGCCAGTCCGATATCAGGGGGGTCCAGTGCCACCCCGGCCACCCCTCTGGCTCCGCGACTGCCGAGCTTCCCTTGCAGTCTTAAAGAAATCGCCTAATTTCATGGATTTGATTGGGAATGTGACCAAGTCTTACACAGCTTGTGGCAAGTAGAACAAACTACCTCTCAAAAGTAAGAACCTACAGGCATTGTCCTCCATTGATCCTGTGGTGAGAGGCCATTTAGTGCCCTTAGAGGTGGCCAGGAAGAAGAGGAAGAAGGAGTAAAACCAGAAGAAGTGCTAGATAGTTTAATAATAGTTTGTCTCAGAATAAAAAATGAAATTGAATATTACAAATTAGTGTCAGTGTATTTTGATCTTCAGAATGTAATTTTACTCTATGTGCCTATATGGGTGGGCCAGGGATGTCAGGGGGTTTGTGGCAGTGTAAGTATCTGGATATTTGCCACGGGACGAGGGCTTCAATTACCTCTCTCTTAACCATACATGTGTTTGCATCCCTGAAAAATATACATTTACACTTTGCCATTATCTTTCTATCTGTATTTCCTGTAATTCCGAAATACAGGAAAAACATGTATAATTTACAGAAAAAGTGCAATCATTTTTTTACAGAGAATACAAGGGGAATACCTAAAGGGAAAAGTAAGATGTCACAGGGATACTGAACAGTGAGAGAAACATTAAACATAAATGCATGTGAGTTTGTGTGTGTTCATTCTTCATTTTATCTAGTTCTTATTAAACAACAGACAGGGAGAGTTTCTCTACATAGTCGTGCTTACAGTAGCAGAGTGAAAGAGGGAGGGAGAAAGAAAGAGTAAGGAAAATGTGGGGATAGATGGAGGTCTTTTTTTTCTACATCAAAGACGAGACACATTACATTATTCACTGGATGGAGCCAGAGGCCTGTTCCATAAAGGCCGCTCAAGAAAGCTGGACTTAAAGTCCCAAACCTCACTTGAATTAGTTTAATTAGTCAAGCAGGGCTAAAGCAGTTCCATAAAGGCTAATTTCAGCTCACGCACTCCTACTCCTTCAAGTCAGATTTAAGTAGTCAAGCTAATTGTCAGGATGCGTGGTGGGGTAGGACCCAAATGCAGGAGAGTACACAGACATTGTCGAAAAAAGGGGTTTAATGCTCGAAAACTGGAAACACAGGAAACAGACGGGGTAACACTCAGGGATGAAGGGTAATGCAAAGACAAAACACAAAACAGGAACCTAAATACACAGAAACAAACAAGACACAGGTGGACACGGGTCCGGACCTGGAGGCAGGGCAGAGGGTCGGGGCAGGTCCGGGGGTCGACCTGGAGGCAGGGCAGAGGGTCGGGGAATGTCTGGGGAACGGCCCGGGGCTCGGAGCAGGTCCAGGGAACCAACCGGGGGCGGCACGGGGGCGGCACAGGGGCGCGGACACGGGGGCGCCTGGGAGCGCGGACACGGTGGCGCCTGGGAGCGCGGACGAGGGAGCGCGGACAAGGGGGCGCCTGGGAGCGCGGACAAGGAGGCGCCTGGGAGCGCGGACGGGGGGGCGTCTGGGAGCGCGGACGAGGGGGCGCCTGGGAGCGCGGACGAGGAGGCGCCTGGGAGCGCGGACGAGGGGGGCGCCTGGGAGCGCGGACGGGGGGGCGCCTGGGAGCGCGGACGAGGGGGCGCCTGGGAGCGCGGACGGGGGGGGCGTCTGGGAGCGCGGACGAGGGGGCGCCTGGGAGCGCGGACGAGGAGGCGCCTGGGAGCGCGGACGAGGGGGCGCCTGGGAGCGCGGACGGGGGGGGCGCCTGGGAGCGCGGACGAGGGGGCGCCTGGGAGCGCGGACAGTGGGGCGCCTGGGAGCGCGGACGGGAGGGCGCCTGGGAGCGCGGACGGGGGGGGCGCCTGGGAGCGCGGACGGGGGGGGCGCCTGGGAGCTCAGACGGCAGACAGAAGTCCTCGGGCGGCGGCCAGAAGTCCTCGGGGTGAGGAGGAGGCGGACAGAAGTCCTCGGGCTGAGGGGGAGGCGGCCAGAAGTCCTCGGCCTGAGGAGGAGGCGGCCAGAAGTCCTCGGGCGGAGAAGGAGGCGGCGGCGGCCAGAAGTCCTCGGGCGGAGGAGGAGGCGGCGGCCAGAAGTCCTCGGGCGGCCTGGCGCTGGGCGGCACAACCTCTGGGCGAGGCAGGGGCTCAGGGCAGGAACGAGACAGGGGCACAGGGCAGGACCGAGGCAGGGGCACCGGGCAGGAACGGGGCTGGGGCACAGGGAAGGAACGGGGCTGGGGCACAGGGAAGGAACGGGGCTGGGGCACAGGGAAGGAGCGGGGCCGAAACTCCCAGGCAGGAACAGCCCTAGTGGTCTGGGCACTGGGCGGCACAACCTCTGGATGAGGCAGGGGCACAGGGCAGGATCGAGGCAGGGGGCCCAGGGCAGGACCGAGGCTGGATTCGGGGTTCTGGCCGGGACTGGAGCCGGAACTTGGGGTGGGCCCTCCGCTGCAGGCTTCGGGGTCCACCGAAGGCAAGTCGTGTCCCCAGGAAAGGGTTCAGGGAACTCACCGCTGGGTCCAATGTTGGTCTTTACATTAAGTTTAAGTAGTCAAGCTAATTGTCAGGATGCGTGGTGGGGTAGGACCCAAATGCAGGGGAGTACACAGACATTGTCGAAAAAAGGGGTTTAATGCTCGAAACCTGGGAACACTTGAAAAATGGGAAACAGACGGGGTAACACTCAGGGACGAAGGGTAATGCAAAGGCAAAGACTGCACACAAAACAGGAACCTAAATACACAGAAACAAACAAGACACAGGTGGACACAATGAAACTAACAAGAACTCAACAAGACACAGGTGAAGACAATGAGACAGGGAAACACTAGGGCAGGGCAAAACCAAAAACAGGGGGGCACGGCCTATTCTTAAGCAGCCCAAGAGGTAACACATGGATCATACAATCTACCACAGCAAAAAGCAATGCACACGGCCACGTTCTGCATTGCTTCCAGAAAGAACATTCCCTTTAAGCTATGTACTATGACAGCTCCCTCATCCACCGCTTCATCATATTAAAATGACACGCCATTATTATCGTGAACGATAGGCTACGTAGGTCCAGGTCCTTTCTTAGACCTTTACTTCATTGATTAAAAAACAGACACCCTCTAAACACATCTAAATTGACTTTGACATTGTTTTAAATAAATAGCCTACTATAAATCTATACATTATCCAGTAGCCTAACTTTTAAACATGGTTTTTGAGTCGGGAAAATAGAGGATAGATGTATGAATTTAGGTTTGTTTTGCAATTGTAGTCTACTGTTGACAATTATATAGCTATGATAGCCTAATTATACTCAGATCATTTTGATTGAGATATAGGCCTATGCCTGAATATCTGAATGCCTGATACAACACAATGTTTCAAGTATGGTGAATCAGCTTTTAAGACACAATATAAAGCATTTCTACCAGGAATGTAATACATTAGCACAAGCATTTAAGTCGATTCAACGCAATGTTTTAAGCATTGTGAATGAGATTTCAAAGTAACATGATTAACACTGATGTTATTCGTGAAGAACGTTCCACCCTTCGAGCGGCTGAGAGGAGATGGCGCAAGTCTAACGACAGTCTAGACCTTGATAAGTATCACTCCCTCCTCAAATCCTTCTCTACCCATATAACTGATGCTAAAACTCACTACTTCTTGAACAAAATTAACTCTGCCTCAAACCCTCACAAACTTTTCTCTACCTTCTCCACCCTTCTTAACCCACCTCCCCCATCCCCTCCCTCCACTCTGACAGCAGACGACTTCTCTTCCTTCTTTGAGAAAAAAGTTGCTGACATTAGCAGTCGGTTCCCTGAACCAACCTTTTTTATTCACTCACCCTCTATGACTGACCCTACTAAATGTCTCAACTCTTTCTCGGCCCTATCTGAGGCAGAGATCTCTGACCTCATTCTCTCTCATCGCCCCACCTCCTGTCCCCTTGATCCAGTCCCCTCCCCTCTCTTTCAAACCATCTCTCCCTCCATCATAACATTCCTTCTCCATGTCCTCAACTCTTCTCTTACTTCTGGCACTTTCCCCTCTGCCTTCAAACAGGCCAGAGTTAGACCCCTACTCAAAAAACACTCCCTTAACCCAGCTGTCCTCCAGAACTACAGACCGGTATCACTTCTACCCTTCTTTTCTAAAACAATTGAACGCGCTGTATCTAACCAACTGTCAAACTTTCTCACTCAGAACAACCTGCTTGACCCCCACCAATCGGGCTTCAAGACGGGCCACTCCACTGAAACTGCCCTCCTGTCGGTCACCACGGCCCTCCAGTCTGCCAGAGCGGCCTCGAGGTCATCCGTCATCATTCTGCTGGACCTCTCTGCAGCATTTGATACGGTTAACCATCGGATCCTGCTCGCCAGACTCTCCGAGATGGGCATCACTGGCACTGCACTTCAGTGGATCTCGTCCTACCTGTCGGGAAGATCCTACCAGGTCTCCTGGGGAGGCGATGTGTCTGACCCCCGCCAGCTCTCCACTGGTGTCCCACAGGGCTTCGTCCTTGGACCCCTCCTCTTCTCCCTGTACACCACCTCGCTTGGACCAATCATCACCTCCCATGGCTTCTCCTACCACTGCTACGCTGATGACACCCAGCTCTACCTGTCGTTCCCCCCGACCGATCCGGGGATCTCAGCCAGGATTGAGGCCTGCCTCACAGACATCTCTGCCTGGATGACCAAGCACCACCTCCAGCTGAACCTCGCCAAAACCGAACTCCTCATCATCCCGGCCAAACCGTCCATCTCCCATGACCTCTCAATCACCCTGGGATCGGCGACGGTGACCCCTTCGTCCTCTGCCAGGAACCTCGGGGTTACCATGGATGACGAGCTCTCCCTCACAGCCCACATCGCTGCTGTCTCCCGGTCGTGTAGATTCACCCTCTACAACATCCGGAAGATCAGGAGATACCTGTCTGAGCACTCCACCCAGCTGCTGGTCCAGGCACTTGTCCTCTCCAAGTTGGACTACTGCAACTCGCTGCTCGCCGGGCTCCCAGCATGCGCAACCCACCCTCTCCAGAGGATTCAGAACGCAGCGGCCCGTCTGGTCTTCAACCTACCCAGACGCTCCCATGTTACCCCGCTCCTCGTCTCCCTTCACTGGCTGCCCGTCACGGCCCGTATCAGATTCAAGACCCTGGTACTGACCTTCCGAGCGGTGAATGGGACTGCACCCGACTACATCAAGTCTCTCCTCCAGCCCTACACCCCCTCTCGCCACCTTCGGTCCTCCTCTGACAACCGTCTGGTGGTCCCACCGCTCAAGACCGCCCGGTCCCAACACAAGCTCTTCCCCTGTCTGGCCCCCCAGTGGTGGAATCAACTCCCCACCTCCATCAGAGACACTGACTGTCTCCCCACCTTCAAGAATAGGCTCAAGACACACTTGTTCCGGGAATACAACGGTACCTAGGAAAGATCTGCTGGACATGATGTTAGTCTCTTCCAGGATCACAAGGACTCTGACTTAGAGAGCTGCTGCTCTTGTCGGTTAGCTGTAACTGATTAAAATTATTGTACTCGCTGTGAGGTAGTTTACTGTTGTTTGCTCTTCCACAGGTGCACTTTTAGATTCATGTTGTCCAATTGTAACTTGTTTAACTTCATGCTCTTATGATTTTTCCCTTTGGCACTTATTTTTGTTTTTTTTCACAATGTATGATTCATGTTTGACTACTTGCAATGTTGGGGATATCTCGTTGTTATGATCAGTGACCTATGCACTTTTGTAAAGCTCTCTCTTGGAAGTCGCTTTGGATAAAAGCGTCTGCTAAATGAATAAATGTAATGTAAATGTAACCTATAGGGCGTATTCAGTCACGTGACCCCTATCCCCAGCAACCAATTGCAGGCCATAGCAACAAGCTTTCTTGGCCATCTTGGGGTCCATGCACGGCATTGTTTTGCAGTGTGTTACGAAGCTCTTCTCGAGAAATGCATCTAACTGATCATCTTGAATAAAAAAAGGATTGATTCTAACCGCTGAGATCTCGGGCAGCGCGCGCCATATCACCTATCGCCTTGTCTTAGCCCATAGGCTTAGCTTGATAGGCGGCGCTATAAAGTCGCACACGCATCCTCGATTTTGTGTTTTGCGCTGCTGCCATTGTTGGTCGCGTCCCGTTCTGTGACTTGTGTCGGCCTGATCTGTCGTTCGCATTTCCCTGTCCGTCGTTTTATGGAAGGCCCAGTGGTCGTCACCGTATGTCAACCACGCGTAATTAACGGTCTTTGCATGCAAAGTCAAGTCTCGTGTGGGAGTCTGGCCAATCGTCATTTAAACCCTTGCAGTTGCTCTTGAGAAAATGCACTCGGTTACACAGCCGGCAGTTCTCGAATCGATCTCACGGTACTTTGATGGCTACGTCACAGTGACCTAGCCTTAGTGATGGTCCGCTTGGTACTAGGGTGTCGATACCATAGATATATATAAACACTAGATGTCTTACGGCGGTGTCTAGAACGTCCGCACATGGCGGCCATCTTGGAACAGGCGAATCGCTCACCCATAACATTGTGTTGGTGCTACATGTACTTTTTAAATAACCATAACTTGCTAAATTTTCTACCAATTTTTAAACGGTTTGGTTTGTTATAAACGTCAGAGATGTAGTTATGCCACTGCATACTTAGATTATGTTTATGTTAATTATGTTATATTTTTCACAAATAGAATATAAGTATGCAGTGGCATAACTACATCTTTGACGTTTATAACAAACCAAACCGTTTAAAAATCAGTTGAAAATTGAGCAAGTTATGGTTATTTAAAATAAAGTACATGTAGCACCAACACAGTAAGTGCGTTTGACATGACCTCGCTTCATGCAGCGCTGCAGCCGGCTGCAGGCGGCTGACTTGAAACAGTGAATTCTGGTTAGACTTTTTGTCCGACTTGAGACGGCGCCGAGGCTAGGTCACTGTGACGTAGCCATCAAAGTACCGTGAGATCGATTCGAGAACTGCCGGCTGTGTAGCCGAGCGCATTTTCTCAAGAGCAACTGCACGGCTTCAAATGACGACACAGCTATTTCATGATTGGCCAGACTCACACACGACAACTTTGACGCTTGTTTTGTAATTATTCTGACACCTTCAGTTTCGCCAATGCTCAAATCCGGACCAAACTATTTGATTGAATAAAACATTTGTTGAAGAAAGGGTTTTGGGCCACCTCTTCTACTAACGGAAAGACTAAGTTTAATTATAAATAAAGAAACGTAAGCAAACAGCGATTGATCGGCCATGACTGACATCAACGGCAGCAAACCACGAGAAGCTGGAATGTCCAACTTCACAGAGTCGTTTTCAACTCCTCCCCGACTGCAAGCGGCTACTCTCGCCTGTCGTTTCATGCAGCCGCAGTCCATGTCGAACGCACCTAATGTTATGGGTGAGCGAGTTGCCTGTGGTAGTAAGATGGCTCCATGTGCGGACATTCGACTCCGTTGGCCGGCAACGCGGACGAGACATCTAGTGTTTATATATATCTATGGTCGATACCATAGACATAATATAGAGGAGACGCTACTGCCAACTGGCGCTGACGAGATTTGGGGCCGCCATCTTGGAACGGGCAATCGCTCCACTCAGTATAATCTGTTTGGCTGGGGCAATGAGCTGTCAGCGCATTTAATTAATCATACTGAACTGAATACCGAACTGATTTTCACACGGTTTGCTTTGCTGCAAAGGTCATACATGTATCTATGATACAGGACATGGTTATTGTTTTCACAAAATATAACCAATAGTATGGCAGAGCTACCAACTCTCACGGTTTCACCGTGTGACACACGCTTTTGCATGTTTTCACACGCACTCACGCCACACAACCAATTTCTCACGCCAAAAAAACCCCCGGAGACAACCCTAAACAATCATTTTTTGTTGTGGAGTTAGCAAGATTAAGCTGATGCGAAAATAATAAAATGGATGTGGAAAAGATGCCAGGAGGAACTGAAAAACGTCTTCACTTCATAAATCTAGGTTCCTGCAAGGGTGGGAAAAATATGTTTTCTCAAAAGCCCTGAATCTTTCAGGTCCAAATCAAATTTGGGTTATGATTTCCGGAGAATATTACAATATGAGTCCAATGAAATGTTTATATTAGCCTACAGAAAGCTCAAAAAACTATTTTGCACTGAAATTAATGCAAAAAATTGCGCTCGAGCATTCATATGAAGTTCGGCCCAGATAGTAGGCTATATAATATCGATAATATAGAATTGCGCAGCTCCCCCTCTCAATGAGCTCTACCAGCTACCAAATCTCACGCCAAGGTTTTTTGAAAAGTTGGCAGCCCTGGTATGGTAATGTTAAATCTTACTTGTGAAAAGGAATCCCCCGAGCCCTGTTTGCGATTGTCCGCCGATTTGAGCAGGTATATGATGCACAGTGCTGGCATCTTCTTTATTCTGATGCTAGCAACTAGGAATTTGCCCTGTCCAAGATGGCGGCCGCATTTCTCGCACCCAGCAGCCAATGCGGCGTCTACTCTTTATTATGTCTATGGTTGATACGGTCCCAACACATTCAACACTCACTGCATCGGGACAACGTTTCGAGACGGGTTTTAAAAACACTTCCGGTCACATGTCAAATTGTTTCGAAACGTTTTGTGACGTGATCTTGAACGAAATCTGTCTTCAATTTGCCAAAAGACTGACGTGTCAGGGTATAAAATGAGGCGGCAAAGTCAAAGGTTTTGAATGCGTGAGACCTCGGTTGAGAGATTCTTGCAAGTTTGAGAGAGTTAGAGAATGTTAGTTACTGTGTGCCATTAGCGAAATCTTGTTTGTCCATTTGTCTGTTTGTGTGCTGTTGTGTGAAATAAAAAAATAAAAAAATGAATATGTAACAACGTTACAATGAGTTAATCGTCTCAAACAGTTCGATCATCACATTTTGGCTTCATTGTATTATTAAATGAAAGCCATCGCTCCCGTATTCGTTACCACACCATCTGCATTGCAGGACGGCAACAATTCTGTTCAACCACAAGGATCCTTACGGGTAAGATGTGGAATTAGCTATACGACTGTTGGTTATGCCATACCCATAGCTGCCAGCAGATGTTGAGTAAAGGTTTCGAGCATTTCAAAGGCCCCGACTCCAATGTTTCAATTGTCTCTGTTTCGAAAAGCCTCGATTTGCCCATCACTACTGTTACGGTCGTCGTTCGTCTAGGTGAACAATAGGCTAAAACACAGCGCTAACAGCAGCGGGCCCCGACCGGTGGTAAATGTAAGGAGAGGTCTCTTACCCGCTTCAGTCAAGTACAGGCTACTCCCTCCCCAGTCTCCGGGACAGCCCACGCAGCCGTCTGTTCGGCGGACAGCTCGTACGCGGTTAGTCTTCGTTTAGGGTGTTTTTGATGAATCCTTGAAGGCGCGGGGGCACACCAAGAGAGTGTGGGTGGTAGGAAGTCGGGGACGACCGGTCGATCGCAAGGTGGAGGTAGCTATGACCACTTCGGAGGTTCCCCCACGCTTCCGCCATCCGGGAGTAACAATAAACCCCTCCCCTTAATCAGCGGGTCTCCAATCGGGAGAGTATCACTCCCCCTCCCAATCACCACCAGGTGCAAGGCCGCCGCGCCACTAAAGTGTTATATTAAAAGTTACCCTAGAGAAAGGCCTCTAAACCTCCTCTCTCACCCTGCCACTAGGCGTGCGCATAACACTACCTAGCCTCGGCGCCGTGTCAAGTCGGACAAAAAGTCTAACCAGAATTCACTGTTCCAAGTCAGCCGTTTGCAGCCGGCTGCAGCACTGCATTAAGTCAGTCCATGTCGAACGCACCTATTGTTACCTGGTTGTGGCAGCACAACAAAGCAAACCTTCACTGGCTTTATAGGATGGGTCCCCTAGCCCTCTTCAGACCGCCCAAACCAAGAGGGGTGATCTCACCCATCCAATGCTAAGGTGGCGTACATTAATACACACAGAACCCCCTCCAATTGGTTCAACCAGTGATGTCATCCATGACATCATCTCAACCATAAAATCAGGAAGTGCTGGGCGGCCCCCTCCCAAACCAAAGTCCTGAATGGTGGATCTAAACAAAGAACCATGAGTGTGCAGAAATTAAACAAACATTTGCTCAGTCTGGTTCCAGACCTCATGGCCCTGACGTGACAAGTGGTGAGTACAGGCGTGTTCTCACCCACTCTGTCACAGGACAGATGAATAAAAAACCTGTTTAACAAGTCCCATTTCAGGACTCAACATTAAGGCTTGTCCGCTTGTCCAGGACAAGTGGGGGTTTTTGTAGGGCAAGTGGAAAAGAAATGTACTTGCCCTACTAGACAAGTTAAACCTCAAACAAAATAAAATGCCATGTTACTTAACGTTATGTGCCACTCATTACGTCTATTTAACCGACTTTAAAGTAACTAGCTACCTCTAGCTTTTTTCCTGTGTTTCGGTGAAGTTGATCATTTCATCTCTGTGAATTCTGCACCAAAAAGGTTGAGTACAGCCTTTAAGAGAGAAAGCAATTCCCATTTGATCTGTCGCATCAGAGTTTTGATTTGGGTCACGGAAGTCTTGAAATTTGAATGAGAATGCGTCGCCCGCATAGTCTTAGGTGGCAGCCATGTCCCCCGTTACACAGTTTTGACGTTACTAGTAGCCTCAGTCTTACTCGGGTCACAATGTTGTATTTCACTCCATTATACATCAAAAACGTCAGGGAGGACTGCTTTTTGTAGATACGAGCCTGCTGAAGATTCTCGGATTTCTTTGACCGAGCCTGTTTCATTCGTCATTTGCCTGAAAAAGCGACTTCCGTTAGCCAGCTTAATCGAAAACCCTTTGTGTGTCTTTGTGTCTATTCCAATAGGCCTATGTAATGCTAGTTTTGATTTGATTTGATTTAGTTTTATTTCAGACATATCCACATACAAAACAAAATGAAAAGCATGGAAATACAACAAACAAAAATATCTATACAATCAGTATTTATATCCATATAATTATAATTTCCTTCTTAATTCTAAAGAATGTACAATACATTACAGCACAATACATGAACTGTCATCACCAGCTGCATCACGGGCACTGCACCTTCTATAATTCTACACATCTGTGTGCCACCAATTCTATCAAGGGCTATCATTATTTATAGGCTAGTTCAAGTTATCAGTATGTGTGGCATCTTAACCACCCAATGCATCACAGGCACTGTGCACCGGTGGATATGGCAACAGGAACAATGTTCGTACAACTTTATAAAGGATGCATGTCTTAAAGAATATATTGTGCTTATTAACATTATATATTGTGCTTATTAAAGTAAGGTTTTATTAACTTAGAAGTTTGCTTAGGCTTAAACATTGTGTCTCACTCAGGGTGGGGGGAACAGGTTGTATTTGGTGTCTTAATCTCTTCATTTTAGGAGCAACCTTGAAGCCGGGCTGAGATGGCACCGGAGCGTGGGGCGCGCCAGCAAGAACAACTCCCGCATGAGAAAGCTCAACCCTCTTTTCATCATTTTGTATGACGGCACTGTAGCCTATAATATATCCTGGGGCAGGGACAGATAGCCAGTTGGACTTCGTGAACCAGCCTAACATTGTTGCGGTTAGGGAAACGTAGTCAACCCCAGAGCTCTGTACTTGTTGATTTCCAACTGCTGCATTAAAGCTGATATTATCGGACCTCTGCGACTCCAGACCACTCTTTCTAGAACACAGACTTGTGTCATTGAAAACTAGCATTACATAGGCCTATTGGAATAGACACAAAGAATCTTAGTCCTTCAATTGGTGACCCGACGCTGAAAAGAGGGAGTCTGGAGGGTCCCGGCCCGACCGACAGATCGGGAGAGAGAGCCATACACCGGTACGAGGAGGCAGACGTAATCGTCAGGTGCACCTCAACATAAAAAAGGTAAGCAGACGCCTGTTTATTCAAAGTACTGCTATTCGGAACTGAGAACCAAATTTAGATGATTACTACGTCTCATCGTACCTAGTCAAACAACAGTGGTGGGAAATCAACTTAGTTTCCATCAAAGGATTAAGTCCCTGTTTTATGTGTCTCAAGGGTTAGAGTCCCTGTTTTATGTGTCTCAAGGGTTAGAGTCCCTGTTTTATGTGTCTCAAGGGTTAGAGTCCCTGTTATATGTGTCTCAAGGGTTAGAGTCCCTGTTATATGTGTCTCAAGGGTTAGAGTCCCTGTTTTATGTGTCTCAAGGGTTAGAGTCCCTGTTATATGTGTCTCAAGGGTTAGAGTCCCTGTTATATGTGTCTCAAGGGTTAGAGTCCCTGTTATATGTGTCTCAAGGGTTAGAGTCCCTGTTTTATGTGTCTCAAGGGTTAGAGTCCCTGTTATATGTGTCTCAAGGGGTTAGAGTCCCTGTTTTATGTGTCTTAAGGGTTAGAGTCCCTGTTATATGTGTCTCAAGGGTTAGAGTCCCTGTTTTATGTGTCTCAAGGGTTAGAGTCCCTGTTATATGTGTCTCAAGGGTTAGAGTCCCTGTTATGTGTCTCAAGGGTTAGAGTCCCTGTTTTATGTGTCTCTTATGTGTCAACCCCAGAGCTCTGTACTTGTTGATTTCCAACTGCTGCATTAAAGCTGATATTATCGGACCTCTGCGACTCCAGACCACTCTTTCTAGAACACAGACTTGTGTCATTGAAAACTAGCATTACATAGGCCTATTGGAATAGACACAAAGAATCTTAGTCCTTAAATTCACACCCTCATCCCTGTACCTTATGAAAATCATTGATTTGAACCTTCTTTTAAACTGGATCATGTTTGGACATTGCTTTAGCTCCGTGCTCATCCCATTCCACAGTTTCACACCCCCAATTGAGATGCAATGACATTTTAAAGTCGTGCGTACCCAAATTGTAACCCCCCTCTCTGTCAAAGAAAAGTTTTTGTATGATACCTGGTAGCAGTTTATTTCTAGCTTTGAACATGATTTGTGCAACTTGATATTCAACCAGGTCATTGAACTTTATGATACGGGAATGTAAAAAGAGGAGGTTGGTGTGATCATAATATCCAGCTTTATTGATTATTCTTATGGCTTGTTTTTGAAGTGTGACTAGTGGTTGCAGTGAGCTTTTGTAAGTGGTCCCCCAGACCTCCACACAGTAATTTAAATAAGGTAAGATCATTGAGCAGTAAAGAATATGCAATGATTTGTGATCCAATATATGCTTTGCTTTACCCAGGACTGAGATGCTTCGTGACAGTTTAGATTTAACATGATTTATGTGAGGTTTCCAGCATAGCTTGTGGTCTATTGTCACACCCAATAATTTATTTACATACACTCTTTCAATATTAACACCATCTATCTTGACATTTACATCACTATTTAAATTACAATTTCCAAACAACATGATTTTTGTTTTGCTTAAATTCAATGATAATTTATTATTGTCAAACCACCTTTTTAATTTGCTCATTTCAGATGTAATTGACTCCAGAAGCTGCTGCAAGTCCTCTCCCGTACAAAAGATATTTGTGTCATCTGCAAATAACACAAATTTTAAAATATTTGATGTTTTACATATGTCATTTATGTAGAGAATAAAAAGAATTGGCCCTAACACTGACCCCTGGGGGACCCCACAAGCAATGTCCAAACAAGCTGACACGTATTCACCCATCTTCACAAACTGTTGCCTGTTCTGTAGATAGCTCCTCAGCCAGTTTAATACAACCCCCCTGATACCATACCGTTCTAATTTATTAATTAATATATCATGATTTATGGTATCAAATGCTTTTTTGAGATCAATAAAAACACCAGCTGCATATTTCTTTTGGTCCAGGGAATTTGTAATCTTTTCAATTAGCTCAATGACTGCTAATGAAGTGGATCGGTTGGGTCTATATCCGTATTGGCTGTCAGTTAGTAAATTGTGTTTATTGATGAATTTATTAAGTCTAGCAGCAAATACTTTTTCTAAGATTTTTGAGAATTGAGGAAGCAGTGAAATAGGCCTGTAGTTTGTGAAGTGGTGTTTGTCTCCAGTTTTGTACAGCGGTATGACTTTTGCAATTTTCATTTTTCTTGGGAATTTACCAGTTTTAAATGATAAATTACAGATGTGCATCAATGGCTTTGAAATTCCGTGAATTACCTCTTTGACTATTCTCATATCAATGTCACTATAGTCAGTAGAAGTTTTATTTTTGCATTTATTGACAATCTCTATAATTTCACTCTCTTCCACTGCTGTTAGAAACATTGATTTTGGATTAATGTCTATGCAATCATTAATCCTGTCATCAGATCTCACAGGAACAGGTATTTTTTCAGCCAGTACTGGTCCAACATTTACAAAATATTGGTTGAAGCCATTTACTGCATCATCCATATTATCAATAGTCATATCATTTTCAATAAACTCATGCGGATAATTAACTTGTCTAGAACCATTTCCAATAACATTATTCAGTATCTTCCATAGACCTTTCAATGACACAAGTCTGTGTTCTAGAAAGAGTGGTCTGGAGTCGCAGAGGTCAGGCAGTTTACTCCCACGCCTGTTTAACCAAAGCTAATTTGGGTAGGTTTCTTCTCCCATGCCCATCAGAATCCGGTTTATTCGCCATGTAGCCTATACACAAACATGGAATTTACTGTGGCAGGAAGATGCAAACAATAAACATATACGGGTCTTAAATTAAGTTAAAAAGTACAATAATTAAACGTATTTTAAGAACTAAACAATTTAAACATAACAATTTTTAAAATAAAATATATGTAAAAATACATTTGAATGAGCCAGCATGGGTGGGCAACTTCGTGCAATGAAAAAACTGCTCTGCCTTTCCCATACAATGTCACTTCTCTATCTTTTATGGCCCTGACGAAACGTCAGTCTTCTCGGCTGTGAACTATGGAAGGCCAACTGTGCCAAAATGTCTGAATTCGCGTGCCTGTACAGATGTAAAAAATGAACGTGTACAGACGTCAAAAATGAACGTGTACAGATGTCAAAAATGAACGTCTGTACACGTTCATTTTTTACGTCTGTACACGCACGCGAATTCAGACGTTTTGTATGGAAGGCCAACTGTGCCAAAACGTCTAAATTTGCGTGCGTCTACAGACGTCAAAAATGAACGTGTACAGACGTTCATTTTTGACATCTGTACACGTTCATTTTTGACGTCTGTACACGTTTTGACGTCTGTACAAGTTCATTTTTGACGTCTGTACACGTTTGGACCATCTATGCTTCCATGCTATTGGCTGGCGTCAACATAGCCACCCCCCTTTTTATGTAGTGTCTGTATGTAGTCCTGTAATATGTTTTATGTAGTCCTACTGTGATCATGTGGGCTCTTACGTAGCTATCATTTAGTATTTGGGACAGTCCATTTGTGTGGGGGAGAGCCACTTGTTCGGTTGATCCTGTATCACACTCCAGTCCAGTAGGTGGCGGTGATTCACCTATAGGGGCTACCTTGTTTGCTAACCGGCATTAAAATAACCAAAGAAGAAGACTGAAGTTGTGTGTGATTTAGCGAACTTAAATGTATACCTTTTTCGAAATATGAATGATATATTATAAACATATTTTTTTCAGTAGCTTACAAAATAGCCTACAGTTGTTGATAATGTCATTGCCAATTTATATCAGCCTATTTATTAACCTTAAGTTAATAAATTATTAGTTAATAAATAATTATTAACCTGAGTGTGGACAGGTTTTCTCTCTTGCAATGATCGTTATCTGGTTTCCCCTCAGAAACGAATGAAGTGGTAGCACCCAATTTTAAACGTGTACAGACGTAAAAAATGAACGTGTACAGACGTCAAAACGTGTACAGACGTCAAAAATGAACGTGTACAGACGCACGCAAATTTAGACGTTTTGGCACAGTTGGCCTTCCATAGTTTTGGCACAGTTGGCCTTCCATAGTGAACCGCTGGCGCGCGCCTGGCAACTCCGCCGTCATAATAGCAATCCGCCATGGAACAAGCGCTGCTCTTAAAGGGAATGTGAGATTACGCTCTGATAACGCTATTGCACGTTACGTCCAAACCACACCCATTAGTAATGTAGCTACTTCAGACCAACCCAATGCGCCAGGCACAAAGTCATTTATCCCGCCGGCAAAACAGCAACCGCAGTCCCGCCCACAAAGTTACTTGCGCTTTGCGTTTTGATGCTTGCGTTTCAGATCGTCAAAATAGGGTGTTGAAGTCCCTATTTAGCATCACATGAAACCCAGACTACACCCTAGGTTTGGGCTGAGCCCCGAATGTTTACAACCTCTGGCTCCGCGCATGATTAACGCTCGGGTCGTTAAGCAGTCTCCAAAATTGTATAAATGTAAAAAATAATACGATCCCTTTCCGTAATCATGATACCCTCGGGTATATTCGAAAAACTTCGGAAGAGGGATGGAACACAGAGCACTCAAAACACTGCGTGACGCACAGTCACTGGGTGGTTTCTGAGGTTCAAAGGCTAAAACATGAACGTACGAGTCCAAATTCCTCCTGCTGTCTCGCCAAAGTAATATGGGCGACAAAAAGATCCTCTGTATTGGTCTAGTTTGTCTGGATATCATCAATGTGTTGGACAAGTACCCGGAAGAAGACACTGACAGCAGGTTGGTGTGTGAGAAAGTCAACGAAATTAGGAAAAACTATAATTTTCCTTTATGCAGCCTCATCGTTCGTCCACAGTGCATAAGAGCAGTGTAGCCGCTGCCCATATCATTCGCTTCTCAGAAGACAAGCACAGGACAATCCCTATTTCTCATTCACAATTCGATGCTTTTTTCTGCACTGCAGAATTATAGTGAAAACCTAATTATTGTTAGGGTTTATTACTGTATGGATTTTTGCATTTTCTATCCCTAAATAATGCGCTTGCAATGTTTTTGTAAAAATGCTTGTATGTTTTAAACTCAGTGGCAGTTGTAAACATTATTTCATCAATCCATTATTTCATGCATTACTGTATGGATACATGAGTTGTATTATTCGCACAGGTGTCTATCTCAACGTTGGCAACGTGGGGGAAACGCGTCGAACTCGTGCACGGTGCTGGCACTACTCGGTGCTCCCTGCGCGTTCTTGGGCTCCCTTGCGCCTGGGCCTGTAGCAGAGTAAGTTGATAGTGTAATAGTAGTTAATAATAATAATAGTAACATTACTAGACTCTGTTTACCTAGTAGCATCAATATTACTACAGTACCTAGATCTTCGGTGGTTATACAACCGTTTAGATTAATATGGTGCCCATACACTATGAATGGAGTAGAGAGAGATAGATCTATTATTTAGCAACACACATTTGTATTGTTCTCATTCTGTCCCTCAGCTCCAATAGCTAAAAGACCTATAACCTTCATGTCTTTGATGAATTGTAATATCTTCCTTTATCAGATCATTTCTCTGTTCTATACAGTAGGTGCTTTAAATCACTCAGAGAGGGAGCATAGATTAGCTATTGTTCGATCTCTCTCTCTCCCCCCCCTCTCTCTCTTTCTACCATGTCCTCCAACAATCGAATAAGTTATTATTTCTCACCTGAAGAGACCATACTTTCAACCTCCTTTCATGACAGCATCATTCATTTCATGACTTTTTGTCTCTCTCAATCATCTAGCCTTCCGTGTTTTTCTCTTTTTCTTTCATTTTCTCTCTCCATGTCCTCATGTCTGTCTCTCCACCCTCTCCTGTATTGTTGAGCTATTGCTCCAGCTTTGTGCTGGAGGATTTTCAGAAGTACCACATCGACATCTCTCTCCTCTCTGACCACGCTCAATGCTCCTTCATCAGCAATGTTACCACTGGTAGCCGCACCATCCTACACATGAACAGGTGTGTGTGGGTTTGTTTGTGTACAGTTATCCTTTACAATGCTTTTCAGTCTTTGTGTTGCCAGAATGCATTTGCTTTCTCTCACCCCTTGTCAGTTTTTCTTCTCCTGGGTACTAGATGGTAGCCTGACGTTGTCATCCTCATAATTCTGGTCAGAATATGAGTCTGAGAACTCTCCTGTAGGCTGTGACTATGTATTGGGCGTGTTTTAAACGAACCCGGAAAACAAATGCCACTTCGCTCAATTGGATAGACCTAATAAATTAAACTTTTACCAAACCCATAGGAAGGACGGCAAAAACATATTTTCCATTGACAAATGCCTTGATTGCGTTTCTCTTTTCCTCTTTCAAAATGAATGCGCTGTCGATGTCTTCTAAAACAGACTCGATGGCAGAATCATAACATCTCAGCTCTCCAGCGGTAGCCATGTTTGTTGAAAACGAATTCAACTCAAGCAATATTTCGTGACGTGGTTGGTTACGTTACTGTTGATCATCTGTCCATCATCGTATAAAGCCCACGCTGACAATTTGATTGGTCCGAACAGCTCCTGTTCAGTATATAGTGTTTTCCGGACTAAGCCCCCACAGACCCACTTTCCCGACCAAATCACTTTGGGCAGGGAGAAGTTTGGCTGGCACCCAGGCTAACTAGATGGCGCCATACCCTCACACTTTCTCATCACTTACTTATCCTTCTCCACTTCTAGGTTTGTTCCTCCTCTTCCTACTAATGGGTTGACTTCATTAGTTTATTATTTATATGTCAGTGCCTCCACTCAAGGCTGTTTCCCTTTTTAATTGGAGCGTGCGCAAGACAGAATATTTCAACATGAATACAATAGCATTTTAATCATGATATTAAAATGGTATTGTCATTATATATGGAATATATATTGGCTACTGCACTTCTCAGACTTAAAGAGAGAGCTACTGTGTTTGTGTCTGTCCTATACTTGCCCTGCCAGGTTCATTGTGGACGATTTCATCAAACGTGGAGTGGACATTTCCGCTGTTGCCTGGCAACAAGAGGGCGAGACTCCGTGTGCATGCTGTGTGGTGTGTACCGCCAGCGGCTCACGCACAGTTGTGCTCTCTGACATGTAAGGAACACAAGTGTGGCATGAGGGTCCCACCCGGACCCCCTACCCTATCTCTCCTTTTTCTTCTTCCTTATTCAGTGTTGGTCTAATATAGGGGTAGGCTAATCTATTCACACTACTACTACACACTACTGATATAGGAGCAGGCTAATCAATTCCAGAGGACTGACCAGGCTGTATATAGATGACCTGAAACAGTTAAGGAGAGTTTGTTCTATTGTATAGAACAATATGTCTCCTCAAAGTTCAGAGGGCAAAATCAGAGAGCTCGATGTCACTGCTGCTGGTGCGGTCCAAAAGTTTCTCTGTAATAGTGCTGGGTCAATAAAGAGAAATGGGATCAAAAGAGGTCATGGTTTAAAGGACACTGCATGTTAATCATGTCATCTGGATAATTGATGTCACTATACATAGAAATCAAAGCCATTATTGTTATATAAAAAATAAAAACATCAATAATAATAATGCATTAACAGTATTTGTGTATTGTAATTTAATATTAATTGCTTTATTGTCAATATTGAGAAAACATCTAATGTGATACATACAGAGCAACATGATCTTTAAAACATTTGTTTTATTCTATTATAGATTTCTCCTCTGGTTTATTGCTTCAGCTAACGTCTGTGGAAATGTTTGCCTAATGCTCATTACTAACACTTCACTAATCATCAATTCAGTGCCAACCATATGTCTGAATATGCCATCGCAGCCACCCCCTTTGCCCCTGTCCTCCCTTCGCCATCCTCTTATACCCCATCCCCTCCCTTCTTTCTTCCCTTCCTTTCAGTTACTACTGTGTGTGTCCATCAGGAACCTCCCTGATGTCACAGCAACAGACTTCTCTAAGGTGGACCTGACCCAGTACAGTTGGATTCACTGGGAGGTGTGTGTGTTGGCAGTGCTCATATATCAAATTATTCTCTCATATTGATTAATTTGTTGGTTGGTTGATTGACTGATTGATGATCATCTGTTAGGGCCGGAACGCAGAGGAGCAGGTGAAGATGATCCAGCAGGTGTCTCTGTTTAACAGGTCTTTGCCACAGCAACAGAGGATCACCATCTCTGTGGAGATAGAGAAGACAATGGAGCCGCTATATCAGCTGTTTCCCTACGGCGACATAGTATGATTTCCATGTTCATAGATATTTGAGTAAATCATATTTTAAAGGCTGTGTTTTTAGATTTATATTTCTCAGTTCTCAGTCTAAGCTATGTCCCTCAATCATGTCTGCCCTGTCCAGGTGTTTATTAGTAAGGATGTGGCCATGTACTTTGGATACCATTCGGCAGCCAGTGCACTACAGGAACTCTACCATCGCGTAAAGAAGGGGTGAGTGGAATGGAGAGGTGGCGGACAGAGGGAGATAAGTAAGAAGATAAAATGGTAGATTAAAGAGTCGTGGCAGATCAAACCATATTATGTGTGTGCGTGTCTTCACCAGTGCTGTCCTCATATGTGCCTGGGCAGAGAAAGGAGCAGATGCCCTAGGTCCTGATGGAGTTGTCGTCCACTCTGATGCCTTTTCTCCAGAGGTCTTGGTGGACACACTGGGAGCAGGAGACACCTTTAACGCATCTGTCATCTATTGCCTGTCTCACGGTCAGGAAATGCATTGTAGCATCATAATCGTTACCATGTTCTTCATCAACATGATCATAATAATCATAATTTATATATTGTCCCTTTTAACTGAATCATAATAAGTTGTTTTTTATCTGTCTATATCTGTTATTCTCTCTCCCTCTTTCTCTCTGTCTGTTTACAGTCTTTTTTTATAATCAACGCTTTTATTGTTTTTCCATGTGAGAAACATACCACATTTAACACATGTAACAGCTCCAAACACACACTATACAGCAATCTGGCTGGTATTCCAGGTAGCGGGTTAAACAAACTGTGAGCCTAACCCTAAAATGGGAAACTCCATGACTTTTCGAGGTAAAGCATATTTTGCTTAGGCCTATAAGCTTGCGATTGTAGCCTCTACGTCACCTTGGTTTTAATCATATTCGACATGATACAAAGTAAATATCAGTTGGTGCCTATTTCAACTTGCCCCCAACAGAATGCTTTTTATCACTGGAGGATGATGATGATGATGATTAAGATGACGAAGAGACATTGCTGCCGCAGAAATGTATGCAGATAATTATGTATGGTAGCTACTGGTAGTTCTCTCCCCATATACTTTTATTTACAGGCTTGTGTGGAATTGTCAGTTACACTGACATTATGAGAATAATGAATAGAAAAACGATTGGCACATTCCGATCCTGTTGAACAGAGCATTGATGCTGTATACAGTGAGATGTCCATTTAATGGCAGGTTAATTCTGCATGTGGAACTGTGTAATTTAGTGTGATCTCATGTATTCCCAGTTACAAGTAAATGGTTGTACAAACTGCATCTCATGAAGAAAGTGCCAAAACTGACCAAGAGATGGTGTAGGCTTACTTTGGGCATAAGAATAAACGCTAATCTTGAAATATATTTGCTGAAACACCAGTTACAGGACGGTACATGGTCACAGGTGAATCATGTATATTGTAGGAACAATAGCCGATAAAAATACTCATTGTTGAATTTCTATTTGTAGGCAACGAAGAAGACCAAATACAATTTCAACTACAGAGGGTACAATTTCTGGGGAAATTGTAGGGTGTGCCTGCCTGCATCGGTTGCAGATGGGTCCGTTTTTTAATGTTTTTTTTTACAACTTACAATTTCTGTATATTATATAAAAATGCATACTTATTATTTTAAAAGATTACATAGATTTAAAAGCATAATAGTTTTGCTGCTCATTTACAACTCAAAATACTAAGAGTGAAGTGTAGAATGGAATAGTCTAGACAGACTACTGTTTCCGAAAGTAGAT
>CAEFZP010000400.1:0-52533 GCA_903064625.1 Mallotus villosus | reverse complement strand
GTCACCTGGGGCCTGTACTACGAATCAAGATCAACATGCTCTGGATTACTCTCAGTTACCCGGCTACACAAAGCGAGACAATCGCAATCACGATTAACGGTATCACGACGGCGGTTATCAACTCTCTAACTCAACCCAGATCTTTCTAATCTAGAGATGTGCGCGTTCACATAAAGGGGCGGTGTTTGCACCGTATATCCAATCGCAAACACGGACAAAACAAGAGCCGCATATGTCACGGAAGAGGAGCGGACATTCCGGACAATAATCTTACAAACTTTGTCTACTCCTCCTGCGTGAAATATTGTTACACAAACATATCAGGAATACAGACATATAATACAGGCAAAAATCAACGAATTCGCTGCTGCTAAACTGGTAGAAAATAGCAGACGCTGTCAATGCGTAAACTACGTATGACTTATTGATATCACTGTCCCAGGCACAAGATGTGACCATAATTACACGTGTGCATTCCATAACGTTAAACTTTTGTTGCTGTATTATTTTAGTTGCAACCCTGGAAGTGGCAAACAATCGTGGGAGCAAATAAAAAATAAATATCAAAACATAATTCTAAACTACGGAAGAGGATTAGGGCCACACATGTAAAAAAAAATTAAATTCTGACTTTAATCTCAGAATTCTGAGAAAAAAGTCAGAATTCTGAGATTAAAGTCAGAATTCTGACTTTAATCTCAGAATTCTGAGATTAATGTCAGAATTCTGACTTTTTTTCTCAGAATTCTGAGATTAATGTCAGAATTCTGACTTTTTTTCTCAGAATTCTGACTTTTTTCTCAGAATTCTGAGATTAAAGTCAGAATTCTGACTTTAATCTCAGAATTCTGACTTTTTTCTCAGAATTCTGAGATTAAAGTCAGAATTCTGACTTTTTTCAGATTAAAGTCAGAATTCTGACTTTAATCTCAGAATTCTGACTTTTTTCTCAGAATTCTGACTTTTTTCTCAGAATTCTGACTTTAAAGTCAGAATTCTGACTTTTTTCTCAGAATTCTGACTTTAAAGTCAGAACTACGGGTACCTCTAAGGACAATCCTCCGTGGGAGAGACACTTTGC
The DNA here is from genome assembly GCA_903064625.1 of Mallotus villosus. NCBI lineage: Eukaryota > Metazoa > Chordata > Actinopteri > Osmeriformes > Salangidae > Mallotus > Mallotus villosus. The sequence goes on along the minus strand of CAEFZP010000400.1, from coordinate 51,452 downwards.
TTCATGCAGTAGGAGGAAACCACACGCAGAGTAGCCAGTAGCCTTAGCCTACTTGTGCTAAAATGGCTTCACTTAGCGACTTCTTGCGGGTTCGAGGGGTTCCAGAACAAGCCATTTCGTTAATGGAAGACCAAAAGGTGAGTGAAACTGTAATATGTGTTGTTTTGGTGCCTGGAGTTGCACATGTTTGCTAATATGGTCTGACGAGTCAACGAATACATCGCGCCAAAAAAATTCAACATATCGCCCAACCCTTTTAGCTAGAATAACTGCAAACGTACTGTGTGCATATCTTATAATGGGTCCATGTTAAATAAGGTGACGGTGTGCAGGTGAGCAGACTACAGGTTAGCAGGCTACAGGTTAGCAGGTTGGGCAGGCTAAGAGAACAATGTCTGCAGACTCTTGCTAAAATAGTAAATAACCAGCGTTATTTACTAGCGTTTGCGATCAAGCGGTCAGTGCCGCTCATGTAACTATTTACAGTGTGCCGCTGCTGATTTCTTCTTTATGCAGTCTACTATGGCCACTCAGTCACTCACATTTCTCAACCACTATGGACGGAAAATGGTATAGCACGAGTTATTTGAGGAGATCGCAGGTGACCTACTCAATTAGAACAATTGTGACAGAAATCCAATATAATTGGAACAAACTATACATAAAAAATACTGTAATTGTGTTAATCTAAATACTTACAAAGGCATTTCCCTCCTAAAAGTCAATGAGTATGTCAGTGTTGTTTGATCAAGAAAATAAAAATTATAATTGTTGTTCCATTATTGTACTGACCTCTGCATTCAAAGCTTTTCTGCACATATAGATCACTATTTTCCCACTGACTTAACAGGCTTTACCATGACATTATATTTGCAATGTGCATTTTGGAGAAAATAATTGTCTTTTTTTTCTTTCTCCTCGTGCAGTTTGACAACATCATCGAGCTAATGGATGATGCACTCCTGGCAGACTGAAGACTGCAGAACACATTTCCACCTTCTATTTTTGCAAAAGGCTCCTCGCAACATTATTCGAAGAATTACAGCAGTTTAACTGCTCCCAACACTGCCTGCAATGCCAGAATTGGATGAGCTAATTAAACTCTACTTCAGAATTTCTTTCAGTAACAAGGAAATACTTGCGATTTTAGCACATAGCAATCATATAGTACTTAGTATCAGAACTTTAAAAAGAATTTGTAAAAGACTTGGTCTGTTCAGAAGGAAGAACCAGACTGACTTGGACCAAGTGCTGGCTTTTGTCCAAAATGAGATTTTGACCAATGGACAGATGCAGGGGTACCGTTGGCTACATCTTCGCGCAGTTCAACGGGGATTTGTCGTTTCCCAAGATACCATAAGACGCATTATCAAGTTGGTTGATCCACAAGGTGTCGAATTAAGGCGAGCACGACGCTTGAGAAGACGACAATACAGCTGCAGAGGGCCAAATGCACTTTGGCACATGGACGGCTATGATAAGTTAAAGCCCTATGGCATTTGCATCCATGGCTGTATAGACGGTTTTAGCCGATATGTGTTATGGATGGAGGCCTATACCACAAATAATGATCCTAAAGTGGTTGCAAGTTACTTCATCAAGACAGTTTCAAGCATAGGAGGATGTCCAGAGAGGCTGCGTGCAGACAGGGGCACGGAAAATGGCTGTGTCGAAGAGATGCAGATGTTTTTGCGGAGAAACCACCCTGACAGTTTTGCAGGGGAGAGAAGCTTCCTTTACGGAAAAAGCACAGCAAACCAGCGCATTGAGGCATGGTGGGGTACCCTCCGCAAACAGAGTGCACAGTTTTGGATGAACCTTTTTAAAACTTTCCAGGATGATGGGCACTTCACAGGAGACTTTTTGGACAAAAACCTTATCCAATTCTGTTTCCTTAATCTTGTTCAGGTAAAATCTTTCCTTATCTTATGAAATGAATCGTTAATAAAAGTAGTATGAAAAGCATTATTAACATACTTATGAGTTATAATCTGCATATATCACTGTATAATCACATTTATAAGCACTCACACATATTCAATGCTTTATAACAGTGATCATAACACCACATTATAAAGCATTTTTCAATGACTTATAAGGCCGAGTATCATAATACCTCATAATTCATTGCTGGTCACTCACTGACATGGTTTTTGCAAGGATAATAGTGTATTCTTTATTTCATAGTTGTAATATATTAAAATGGTTTTATAATGCATTATAATAACTGTTACAATGCGTTATACTTGAGATTATAAATTCCTTTAACTGGTCATTCCGTGATTTAAGTTTTACATTGATTATTGTTGATGTTTACAAAAATGCGTGGTATACAGTATATGTTAAATATTGACTTAGCTGATGGGGGCATGCAATGACAACGCAGCAACCTAGGCCTCAATTTAGAGAGGCAGCAGTAGTCCAACACCTCCTATTTCACAGGTTTGTAGTGAGTATTTACTGTGCTTCTTTCTTTGCAGGATGAACTGGATGAAGTTGTCCGTACATGGAATTCACACAAAATCAGACCAAGATCAAGTAATGATGTGGGTTCGGGTCGGCCAGTGGTGATGTACTCGTTCCCAGAGTTACACAGTGCTGAGGATAGACTCAAACCGATTGCCATGGAGGAGGTCACTTTGTGTTTGGAAGAGTGTACTCCCAAAGGCCAGTTTCCTTGTGATCAAACTGTTTTTGAACTATGTTGTCTACTAATGGAAGAAAAAGGATGGGATGCTCCAGCAGATCCACTAGCTGCAGCTGATCTATACATCATGTTAAGAGAGGAACTACAGGGAAATATTTGATCATGATATATGATCACTATATGGACGAGTATTGCTGTGCTGCAGCTAACTCAAGAATGTTAAGTTAGACAACTGTTCCAGATTGATGCATTTTGAGTGAAGGCAAGTTCTCAGCAGCTAAGGCTGTAGAAAGAGAATCAAAGCTGAGACTCTTCCTACATACTTAATGAATTAGCGCAGAAAGAACGTATCCAAAAGCCTGTGTTCGCTGGAGGGAGATCACCCATCATCATCATCATCATCATCATCATCATCATCATCATCATCTCTTCCTCAGTCCAGAGGCACTGACATAACTTGCATACTGTCTATTAGCAGTGCCAGATCTGTCTCCATCAGATCCAAGTTCTTCAGCTGCACAACACAAACTTTCTGGTTGGACACAAAGATATTTTGTTCATGTCATTTGAAGGCCTATTAATGCTGCTAATAAAGTTAAAGGCTTACAGTGCGTTCACACTGCAGCCTTTTTTAACGCTCCCCACCGCTTGCCTTCCCACAGTACACCACGCTCGGGGGCGTGTTGGGGGCGTGTCGGAGATTAATGCAAAACTGTAGTTCTTAAATCACTGTTATGTAGTTCGTATAATGTCATGGCAAAATGTGCAGACAAAATACAACTTTTACACACATTAAGCAAAAATCTGATACGCTTTCTAGATCTGACATGATCTTATCTACTGCACACAATAGGTGATCTTTTTCCACACTTTTTTTTAGGCAGAGTGAAAGATTAAATGCCACGGTAACCGGTCTTGTGCCGGCTGGAATACAGAGTTGTCTACGGTCCATGTTGTAGACTATGTATTTATAGTGTTTACGCTCATTTTTATTATTAATGTATTGTAATAGTTACAATTTCTGCAAGCTAGCTAGACTTTAGCAATTTACGTACATCGACTAGAAAGAAAGTATCTGACAAACGTTGACATGTGTACTAAACTTTAATGATATTACTCAAAATCTCTGCAAATCAATCGCTAGATTATGACTAGCCAGTACACATTTACTGTATGGCTAGCGAGTGGCTGCCAGCCAGCATTTCAACGTTGGCTGTCAATCGTGTGCCGGGTGAGCTAGCTAGACTATGCAGCTAGCACAGAAGAAAGTTAACGCTATGTAATGTGACAAAACTAAATTACAAAAGTACAAAATACACACCAGGGACGCCGACAACCTCGGCAACCCTGCGCCAGGCATAATTTTTCTTATTAACATCTCTGTAATCAAACAGAGACGTAGTATATAATATTGGGTGTGCGGACACGCATACGATGAGTTGCTCCTCCATCTTGAAATTGTCAAACCTAGAAAACCAATCCGATTGGCCAACGCGAGCGTTTTCACGCTCCTCATTTACATAAAGTTGAGAAAATCCAACTTTCAACGCTCTGCTCCGCTCCGCTCGCCTTCCCACAATGCCCTACGCGAGCGTCAACGCCTGGTTTCATTGAAAATGAATTGGAAGCCGACGCCCCGCGCCGCCCGCTCCGCTGCAGTGTGAACGCACTGTTAGGTTTCAGCAGCAGCAAGAACTGTGGCAAGCTTAATCACTGCTGTGTGCAGGCAGTTAAAGATTATAATGATACTGTATTTTTGCTACTTTAGTCATTTTTATTAGTAGCACAATGGTGAACCAACCGGGTTAAATATGTGCGTTAACCACCATTTCCCAAAAGAGAAGCCAGCCCTGCACCTATTGACAGAAACCTAATGCAGTTGGACTAATTCATTCGGACATTTTTTCTACTAAGATCTGAACTAAGTAGAACATTGGCACAATGCTGGCAGTCCTTTTAACACTGTATTTTTGATTTACCAGTAATCTGTACAATGTAACCTATGGTGAAGATTGTTGAGGTGGCCTGAACTTTGTATACTTACCTTGTCCCAACCAAACAATTGAGTATGAATATTAATTGCAGGGCTTGATATTCGATGTATTCCTCATAAATGTTTGACACTCAGCAACTTCATGTCCATGTGGTATTTTTCTTTCACACATTTCAAGAATACATTTTTGTTGCTGCCCAAACTTTGCTGAAAGTGGTCAAAATTACAATGGTGCATTTATTAATAGACATTCAGTAGAACCATTTCAGGTTTGATATTTAATCAGATCTGTTCTTTCCACATACTTTTCAAGCTGTTTAATGGTGGCTAGTTGTAACCTGCTACTGGCGAAATGATTCACTGTACCTTTTAAATTAGTCACTTGATATTGGTAATTTCAGAGCCCTATTCTGGTTTCATTTAATGCATTGTGCATTTCACTTGTTTAAATTATCCACACACTTATTTCACTATTGTTTTTCATGCCAGCTGACTAATATTTTTCTTAAATGTGTATTCAATGATTATCAATAAAATGCTTTGTAACATTCTCAAAGAGCTGTATTTTAAACCTTATTTTTACCCATCAATTTTTACCCATATGGATAGGGAGCTTGATCAACATTAGATCAACATTCAACCGAAGACCCCGAATACAAATGTGGTGAAAAAGGTAACATTTTATTAAAATTACAACTTCATATTAAAACATAAAACATTGTTTAAGTATTACCAATAGTAACATTGTAAAATCTCATGACAACATAGGCTGGTCAATAAAGAACACTTTTTAAACTAACATTGAGATGTTGAAAGGAGCATTTAACATTTTCACAAGTGGCTTTACTGGATATGTCAGCTAAAACAGCTCATGAGCTAAATGCAGTTACTGAAGGAAACATTCTACATAATCCATTCAGAATATGAAGCATACGATTACATTTGTATGGTAAATAAAAGAAAAAGTTAGATGTGTAGCCCTAGCCATTCTCTTATAGCCTCTTTATCACAACATATCTTCCACATCGGTGACTTAATTGGCTATTCAACTATGATCTGTAGGATCACAAAATACCAAACATTTCCTCCATAAACTTTAAGCAACAAGGACACTCTTGTACTATGGTAGTGAATTAAGACTAACTAAACACCTGAAAACATGACACTGTAGAACAAGTAAGAATGAACAATTACAGCACTTTGGTATTGCTATTATCAAAATGGTTTACAAGTGTGTAATGTAAGAACACACAATTATCAGACTGCATTGTGTAGTGCCTGTGCAACAACAATCATAGTGTCTAAAATAAAAATAGCTTAAGTAATTTTTTAGTCGGTCAACATGAGATCACAACGAATGGCTGCAGAATAACAATTCTAAGATTCAACTGAGATTTGTGGTGTCACAAGATACTGTAAGATGCATCATCATTTTGGTAGATGAACAAGACTTGGTATCAAGGCAATATGAGAAAACATCAGTTTAGCTTCAGGATTTACTGTATATAAAACACTTGCTTTCACTAACTAGGAAGTGATATTGTGGCAGTCATCACATATCCAAACTTTAAAGACCTTAATACAAATAAACCCAGTAATGGCATACATATATAGAGGGACAGTTTGCAAGTGTGACTGATGCAAAGTCATGGGTTATTGTACAGATTACTAGTCAATAAAAATACAGTCTTAAACAACGACCAGAATATTTTGTTAGCTTGTGACAATGTCCGAATGAATTTGTCCAACTCAAACAAAGAGCTTGCTTTTGTCCAACATTAGGTTTCTGTCAATAGACAGGTGCAGGGCTGGCTTCTCTTTTAAGCAATGGTGGTTAACAGAAATGTTTAAACTGGTTGGTTTATCATTGTGCTACTAACAAAAAAATAACAAAAGTAGCAAAAATACATTATCATTATAATCTTTAACTGCTTGCACACAGCAGTGATGAAGCTTGCCACAGTTCTTGCTGCTGCTGCAAAATATATTTGCGTCCAACCAGAAAGTTTGTGTTGTGCAGCTGGAAAACTTGGATCAGGTGGGCACTGCCGATAGACAGTATGCCAGTTAGATGAAGTATGTGAATCCAACGCCATAATACATGAAACCAGATATTATCTAGAAACTAATCAGAGTTGCTGAGTAGCTGAAGCTGGGCTTTCTTTTGCACAGCTGGAGTTAGTTCTCTCAAACTATTAAGGGCCATACTGAAGTGCTTAATGCAGGTCCGAAATGTTTATTCTTACTTGCCATTCTGTCCTTAGAAACGTGAACATGTCTTTAACAGTGAATGGTTGTTGTTCTGGTTGTGGGAATCTAAACGATGTCCATTACCCAGACATTGCTTTCCAGAACTGCATTAAATTCTGAACGGAAATCTGGGAAGTTCTCATAGGTGTCAGCTATGTGGAGAAGGTTACCACATGTGCGCCCAATTGGTCTTCTTGTGAACTCTGTCATTTCTACAAACTCCACATGGATGCTGTCTGTTAGTACGAGATCAGATCCGGTGCAGAATCGCAGAAATTTCTGAAGTCTGCTCTCATCTAGCTCTCTGATGAATTTCTTCAGATGATTTCCCACTTCCTTCTGTGTCGTAGTCAAATCAGTACCAAATGTGAGCATTTTACAGACCTTTTTGGTGGTTGGTTGAAGGTCAGAGAACAACTTTGTCAGTGCCTCTGGACAGAGGGAGAGATGATGATGACGGGTGATCTCCCTCCAGCAGTCAATAACGAACATAGGCTTTTGGATAAGTTCTTTGTGCGCTATTTCATAAAGTATCAAAAGAACAGTATCAGCAGTGATCTTTGTTCTACAGCCATAGCTGCTGAGAACTTCCACAAGATCATCAGAGTCAACTGCGGAAAAATCAGTCATCGCTTCCATCAAAACCTCTCGTTCCTGGTTGCTCACAAACTGCAGGAAATGTTCTTTAAGATCACTGTACACATTGTTGAAAAGCACCTGTTCAAGGAAGGGGAGTGCAAGTTTGTTTGGCAAATATTGGCAGTCTTGGTAGCCTTTCACAAGGATTCTGCCAACTGCCTTCCATGTTTCAGCAGGAAAATCATGGCGTATGAAGGGCACTTTAACTGTTGCACCGAGTGAGCATCGATCGTAGAATTCATGCCAGAAGCAGCTGAGAACATCTCGCAGTACCCCAGATCCACTGCCTGCTTCTTCTGTGTTGTCTGGAAGAATGCGCGTCACTTTCAGTGTTTTGTTCAAAATCTCTGCATCAGAGAAAGCTGTTATCATGTCATGTAAAGTGTTAGCATGATGTATGGCGATTGTTATTACTTCCTCTGGATGAGTTGGACTGGCAGGCATAGTCAAACCCTCAAAGATCAACGTGTCCTCTGTGTCGTCTTCAACACCATAAATGGGACCAAAGGTTATTTCAGAAACAACAGACATTTCCAAAGCAGAATGGACTCCATCAAAATCACCAATGGCATCTTCCACTTGTACTTCTGCTGAATGGTTTTCAAAACCACTGTGAGCTGAGACAAGGAGCACTTCTGATGTCTCACGCGCATCATCTTCAAGTTCTTTTGGCTTTGTTGCAATGTAAAAGCGTAACATTGTCAGCCTCACTGTTTCATACATAGTGCCAATGGACGGGCAAGTGTCATTAGTAAGACGGTTCTGTTTAAAGTCCCACACTTCAAACTCAAAATCTGATTCAGATCCTTTAGGAGATATTCCATCAGGAAAGTAAAGTTTCTTTCCCGCTTGAAGGATTTCTTCTAATCCAGCATCATTTTCCAGTTGAACTTTTCTGGTGCCACCTCCCTGCTTTACCCTCACCTGTTTGGCTTTGTTTCTGTCACTGTGAATCCATCCTATCTCTACATTTCGAGTTGTTTTGAGTTTCTTTGTCCGAGTTGTCCAAGTTGTTCTTTTATCTGCATGTGTTGTGTCTTCATTGGTGCTTTCCTTCTTGACTTTCATTTTTTCACGAAGTTTTTCTAGAAGCCCATGTTTACGCTGTGGGAGGGACTTTTTACTTTTGCAAAAATTGAAGAGGGCAATGCGGTCTCCGTAGGAGGGAATGTAATTTGCCAGAGTTGCATCATCCATCAGTGATATGACTTGGCTGTCAATCTACACATGAGGAGAAAGAAAAAAAAAGACAATTATTTTCTCCAAAATGCACATTGCAAATATAATGTCATGGTAAAGCCTGTTAAGTCAGTGGGAAAATAGTGATCTATATGTGCAGAAAAGCTTTGAATGCAGAGGTCAGTACAATAATGGAACAACAATTATAATTTTTATTTTCTTGACTCTGTATAACTCTTCAATAACTGGATCACCCTCTTCTGGCTAGAAAAACATTAAAAAGCTAGGGAGTGATAGACCTCTCAATTTAAGACTATACACATACTCACTTATGAGTATCTCAATACTGCAATCAAACCTGATATTATTTATTTGAATTCAGTCTAGACACTGTCATAGTAATAGCCATTAGGAAACTCATGGTTGACCTGCCAGACCCGATCACATGGGGGTGAATGGAGCTAAATCATTTTAAAGACAACTTTAACCTAGTATCCAAACACTGTTCTGTTTTTGGATCAAACAACACTGACATACTCGTTGACTTTTAGGAGGGAACTGCCTTTGTAAGTATTTAGATTAACACAATTACAGTATTTTTTATGTATAGTTTGTTCCAATTATATTGGATTTCTGTCACAATTGTTCTAATTGAGTAGGTCACCTGCGATCTCCTCAAATAACTCGTGCTATACCATTTTCCGTCCATAGTGGTTGAGAAATGTGAGTGACTGAGTGGCTATAGTAGACTGCATAAAGAAGAAATCAGCAGCGGCACACTGTAAATAGTTACATGAGCGGCACTGACCGCTTGATCGCAAACGCTAGTAAATAACGCTGGTTATTTACTATTTTAGCAAGAGTCTGCAGACATTGTTCTCTTAGCCTGCCCAACCTGCTAACCTGTAGCCTGCTAACCTGTAGTCTGCTCACCTGCACACCGTCACCTTATTTAACATGGACCCATTATAAGATATGCACACAGTACGTTTGCAGTTATTCTAGCTAAAAGGGTTGGGCGATATGTTGAATTTTTTTGGCGCGATGTATTCGTTGACTCGTCAGACCATATTAGCAAACATGTGCAACTCCAGGCACCAAAACAACACATATTACAGTTTCACTCACCTTTTGGTCTTCCATTAACGAAATGGCTTGTTCTGGAACCCCTCGAACCCGCAAGAAGTCGCTAAGTGAAGCCATTTTAGCACAAGTAGGCTAAGGCTACTGGCTACTCTGCGTGTGGTTTCCTCCTACTGCATGAAGCAAAGTGTCTCTCCCACGGAGGATTGTCCTTAGAGGTACCCGTAGTTCTGACTTTAAAGTCAGAATTCTGACTTTAATCTCAGAATTCTGAGAAAAAAGTCAGAATCTGAGATTAAAGTCAGAATTCTGACTTTAATCTCAGAATTCTGAGAAAAAAGTCAGAATTCTGACTTTAATCTCAGAATTCGAGAAAAAAGTCAGAATTCTGAGAAAAAAGTCAGAATTCTGACTTTAATCTCAGAATTCTGAGAAAAAAGTCAGAATTCTGACTTTAATCTCAGAATTCTGAGAAAAAAGTCAGAATTCTGAGATTAAAGTCAGAATTCTGACTTTAATCTCAGAATTCTGAGAAAAAAGTCAGAATTCTGAGAAAAAAAGTCAGAATTCTGACATTAATCTCAGAATTCTGAGAAAAAAGTCAGAATTCTGAGAAAAAAAGTCAGAATTCTGACATTAATCTCAGAATTCTGAGATTAAAGTCAGAATTCTGACTTTAATCTCAGAATCTGACTTTTTTCTCAGAATTCTGAGATTAAAGTCAGAACTTAATTTTTTTTTACATGTGTGGCCCTAATCCTCTTCCGTAGGTTTCACACCTACAGTACTGGCATTGAGAAAGAAAATAAGCAAATGAGATTATACGATTGGCACTATATAGGCTATATATTATATACAAATATTGTATTTATTATTATTCCTTAGACCAAGCAGGAGGGGAATGTAAATAATCCTTATGCAACCAGGCTTCATTTCATCATGTCAATTTGGCTTCATTTGATTTCACTTCACTTTCCCCCTTTGTGGTGTGTTTCTTTACATAATGCCTGCTATTTACTGTAAGAGAAACTGAACACTGGCCACTTGTCTGCCACAGGCAGGGAAAACAGAATTCTCTTTTTTTTGTCACTCGACCTCCTCCGTTCACACCCCTGAGCTCATCTTTTCATCTTGATCGCTCTCTGGCTCCCTCACTTGGATCACTGCCTTGTTCTCAAATGCCACACTTATTCACTCACACACAGTAGCATTTTATTGGTAATCAGCCAACAATTATCCAATGGAACACAAAAATATTGATTTCACCAGATTTAATGCAGAGCCTATCCTCTTACTATGATACTACTGCCTCACTATTGGCAGATGAATAGTTGTAGCGAACATTTAATAAAGACTGACTTAGGAAAGGTTTGAAAGGTAAGGTATTTCACCCCAGCCTTTGTTTGGCAGTGTCCACTTAATTATTAATAACATGAGGACAAACAATGTCTATTCTTATTTGGAAAATCTAAATCTAATAACTAACTAACTGCAATAAAGCAGGAGAGGCATGTAGACTCAGTGGTTCGACTACATGGAGTCTTACATTTCTCATCATCCATGAGGTCTGAGCGATACAAGAAACAATGAATTATCTTAGCATAATCCCTTCACTTGTTCATGAACACTGTCGGGCAGAGCTCTGACAAGACACATGATTTAGCCCGGTGAGATTTACTACTGAGCTTCACAGAGCTCTGTTCCACTCAGTGAGAAATGTGACATCTTCCCAACTCAAAGCCATCATTGTGTCTCTCTACCGGCCATAGGTGAGTCGTGAGGTGAGTCGAATCTATCATTGTGTCTCTCTACCGGCCATGAGTGAGTCGTGAGGTGGGTCGAATCCATCCTTTTGTAAAAGGTATATGTTGGGCATTGGAGCAAAGAACCTACATTCTCACCTCTTACTTATCTTTCTGAACTATCTTTTAGCTCTCAGACTGAGGAGGGGAGTGTAGATGTGTGATCGAGTTACACTGAGGCTCCGTGCATTCCTGCTAAACCAAACAAACAAACTGCCTCTTTAGTGCAGCAGAATCTTGCCGACTCAATGAATCAGACTTTTTCATCTTTGAAACAGACTACTAAAGCAATGCACTGTGACGCAAATGAACAAAATGAATAGCTGCTTTCTAATTATAGAGATCCAGAGAGCAGCGATTGGAAAATATTTAAACTTCCATGGTTTTCTACCTTGCCTATACAACAGTTTTTTCAGAACTTTGTAAGAAGCTGGACAGGTTGAGAGCCTGCAAACCTAATGAGTGGGAACAGTGGGAGAAAACAGGAAGCTGGATGCAGGCACGTTATCAAATAAGATTGATTGTTGGCTGATTGGGTAGTTACTGTAGCCAGCCGATATCTGTCATGCTTCACAGGATAGGAGGATACTGTGACGAGCAAGCATGGAAGTAATCATTCAGAGGCAGAGATTCCTGTTTCTGCAGCAATACCTGTGCTCCATACACCGCACAACCCCAGGAATACAGATTTATTCGAAATACAAGTCTCATACAATTGACCTGAAGTCTTCAATTATACCAAACTATGTTATAGTGACAACAGCGATTACCCCTGTTTTGGAACTGACAACCAGTGGAATTTTAAATCACATATCCACAATGATGAAACATGAACACAACATTACAAAGACACACACATGAACATTCCAGTCACATAAGCTATTGTGCTACCAGAGCAGAGTTTTCAGAGGGACAGCCCTCCACGTCGCTGCAACCCTTTGAGGTCCTGCAACGAACAGAGCAAGCTACCACAGAACCCTGAGCAAACTGAAATCAATTTATTCAGAAGGTAACACTGGTTTTCGTAGCTTCATTGTAATTTTGCCTGTATTGAAACATACTGTATTATGTGAGAGTACAGTCAATTCCATGGAAAAAATATCACTTCACTTACATTTCAGTTACAAATAGCTTTTCTCAATGTCTGTAATAATGTGAAATGTGATTAGAGGAATTAGGGTTACTAAAAGAAAAAGTGAAGTAAGTTTGGTTTTGAGCTTCATAATAGTCTGTAAGTGGCATGCTAGGAATATCATGGCTCTTATATCTACACTTTAATCATGTCTCCATGGCCTTCCGAAATCCCATATAATATCAAAAGAAAGAGAATGGAAATCTTACTGTACAGCAATTTGCCCCAGCTGTGAGACTGATGTAGATCGGCTGTTATAGCAGCATGCAGCCTATCGCCTTCTGTATCTGTCTGACTTTAGCAGGTCTTTAACAGATGATTCCGTTCCTTAGGGCAGAGAGACTAGGTTAAACCCTGGCTCAGAGCAGGGTGTTTAACTTTTTTTGATGTATTTTCTTCTGAGAAGCAACGATTTCAGGGTCATATTTCACGGTGGTCAGTTCCTTAAAATTGGCCTCAGGCATGTGATGGAGGAACCTATTTTGTTGGGCCTCTGGCAATTAGGCATGGAGCAAAGGACTGCAGAAACACAATAGACCGCTGTGTGTAATGCATGCATCGCACTTCTCAATTCACTGCATGAAGGATGTACACGTCAAAGAATGTCCTTACATCACTTTCTATCTCCCAACCTCTGTCTGTATCTCCATTGCTTGTCTACTTGTCAACCCAAGGTGTAAAATGTCTTACGCATCAATTAACCATGAAATGGAATTGTTGGTGTCAAACTGATCTGAAGGATGAAAAACATGCTGTTAAACTTGGAATAGACAGCAGATATCGTTGATATTTTGAATGCTCAGACACTGTGCAACAAAGACTCTCGTGCCCTTGAAGCTTCGGTAAACATGATGTGATCGTAAGTCATTGGTGTTCTGAGACAGAGATGAAGGTCAAACAGATCTCCTCTCTGGTCCACTCATCAGCACTTGTCGATGAATCAAAGATCAGTGACTGTCAAAGATGGACTGTACCATTCTTGAGTTTGGAATAACCTGGTCAGGTGATTTCTCCTCACCTCTTGCATTACTTCAAATAATGTATCGATTTGTTTTATTTGATTCTTTTTTGTTGTTGGTGTTTTAGCATTTCTTAATCTTTGTTTTAATGAAACCAAAACCTGTAAAATAATTAACTGGACAGTGATAACACTCACCTCAAGGTGGCCTCTTCCTGGCGCTCAGCTCTCCAGCAATTGAAACCTACAGATGTGTACAATACTAATTTGAGCTTTTAAACATATTTTATAACTGTAGAAAATACCATGGACGACAATATATTACAAACTGCAAAATGGCACTTGTCATTGGTTACTTGCATAATGGAAATACAGACTGAAAAGAATATGTAGTGGTATTATTTAGGAGCTCAAATTTTTAATTTCAAGGCGGTTATAAAATGGGCTCATGTCAAGTGCAGGCATCGGATAATATGTACAAGATATTACAGAAGTTTTTAATCCTACGTTGCCCAGTGATGAGAGTATATCTAAAGGTGCGGATTAAATGTAAAAACATTTTCCTTTGTTGGATTACTTCAATTCCTTGGCATGATTTTGACAGTGTTAACTCTTTCCCTGTCAGAGAAAATGGGACGACCCATTGTAATTGATAAACCAATATATTTAATTCCCTATACTCTACTTTTTAGTGAATTATTGTAAATTAGGTGTTATACTTGTGTGGGTTGAGTTAAATTTATATCAACTGAAATCAATGGCAAAAGAGGGATTCCACTTTACTCAAAACCCCTTGGTCACCAGCACTAGAAATTGAGAAATTATTTCAAACGATGTTCAACCTTTCTGCAGTCACTTAGGAGATCCATCTATACAGTAGTATATTGGATTGTTTCAGTCCTGCATTCCACATCAGAGGTTTAGTGCAAAGGACAAAGTACACGGGTGGTTTCACATGACCTGTGCCCTGAGAGCATCAGTTGGGTTTCACCAACAGTCAAATGAAACGATTTGACCACATTCGGGTATTGTCTTCCTCAACCCAAATTTTTATCCTAAACACGCTTGTTTAACACTGGGACTGCCAAAAGTAACTGACCAACTTCCATGCAAGTAGGTCTCATAAAAGGCAGGTCTTCTCTTCTGTTTTAGAATTTTGAAGTTGAAAAGGTTCAGTGTGGATTTGCCAACCTGTTGTGGATTGCTGCTTCTTAGCAAAAAAAGGCTAGACAAAACACTTTTCTCTTGACATCCTTTTCATTTATTATTAAATGTATCTCCTCAATATGATGAGGATAAATATATGGCTATTTATGGCCAGGTTTCATGCTCATAGCTTTGATGTTATGTTTGTACAATTGCATATTTCTAAAATTGTGTGTAAAAACTTTCTGTTAAGTGAAAACCAGTCTCACAGCTCCACCTTAAGAGGAATGCTTCCATATAAGTCTTCAAGAGCATATGTATGAACGAAAAGATGGAAACAATTTAGCACAGGGATAAACCCGAACAGGGAACTGTTTTCCTACACTGTTCAAGAGTGTCTCAAATTTGTGAGGAATGTGTTGATAGAAGACAATACTGACAGGCACACAACAGAAGGACGGCATGTGGTGGACATAGCTCAAGCAGGAAACCAGCTAAATCTTTGGATGATTCGCAGAAGATTATACCTTCATCTTTTTAAGATTATTTTTTTACTAGACTGACTGCTGGATGAGGGTGGACCGTGGCAATCAAAACAGTGTTTCTGGACCATCCTATTTCGGCACAAAGTCAAGCCCCGTCCAAATGTTTTCTGTATTTAAACAGAAATTTGAAGTAGCGTGTGATAAAGCAAACTGGTTTGACTGAGTGTCAAAGTATTTCGCATGACAACACTTGTATGTTCAAATGACTCTTCATGTTAACAGCATGCCAGCAATGAGTTATAATGTTTCAGCCAATTACGTGAAAGCAAAAGAACAGCTATCATGCTTTTCGAAACCAAAAATGCCTCTCGATAGACAAATGAAGGTAACAGCCTTCAAATCGGAGTATTTCCTTTGTGAGAAAGATTGAGTGAGCGTTAGGGACTTACTGACTATTAGTGACTGGTGCGTGAGGACGATCAAAAATGTGATTACACGGCCCCAAAGGTAAATCAAAAGAAATAAAAAGTACCCTAGATATCTAATTACATGGTTCAGACTTTGACAAACAATCTGATTTGATGAGGGAAGTTGTAAAAATAGGCCAAACACTCAATGAAGCAGACTTCCCCTTTAAATCAGATGGGAGTCTGCTCATAAACTCTGTATCATGTGGACATATTAATGATGTTCATTATTACCTTCATAACATTACATTACTAGCGTAGTCCCCACAATGTTTTCCCCCAAAGGTAATGCTATGGAGTTACGATACATGGTAGTTAATGTGACATTAATGTCAAGTGTTGCCAAGTTCTTATTATAAAATGAATATTTCTGTCTAACTTTTATGTTCTCTGATAAAAGCTGTGATGTAGGGTTAGGCACATCCTGTACCTTCCAGAGATTCATTTTAGACCTACACATTTATTTTACCGCAAAGGTATTAAAGCAATTTCACCAACGTTTTCCTGTCTTAAATGTAATGTCTTACTTACATTATGAGAGCATGTTCACCCAGGGATGTAACTTGTGCCAATCGCACTGTGTAAGTAGTCGCACTACTGTTTGTGCTTGTTTATCACTCCATGAACGCAATTACCATCAGCATTATTTGCTGCTGCAGTGACTGCAACATCATCGGCTCTGCGTGAGGCTAATGTCTGGCATCTGGCTTTAATGGGTCCGAGGCGTTTGTGGGATCGTTGTTGTGAGTGTGCGAGCGTCAAGGAGGGGTTGTTTTGCGAGGATGTGTCTGTGTGAGTGACACGGCGTGTGTCTGTGTGTTGGGGCGGGGGGGTGATGTGTGTTTGTGTCGAGTGTGTGTGTGCCGTGGCGTGTCTGTGGTCGTGTTGGTACGCGCAGCCATGTATGAATGCTTCAGCTCCCTATTATCTCTGACACCCATCCAACACACACGCTTGTGAAGCAGTTAAAGAGGCCAAGGCTCACCGGTAACAAAAAAAGAAACACGATCACGTGTCTCCTAACAACTCTCCTTCTATGCCAACACAATCTTTTTATCTGCCGCACATTTTTCATGCCTCACTACCTATGGAGTCCTTCCCGGGTATGACTTGGTAAGGATCATTCCTTTGATTCTGCAACATCCAGATACTGTTACTAATTCAACTCCTTCTCCACGTAAACATGCCCTTTTGTGTTTGGGAGCACACTTTGTTTATGTCAGTCTTAGGTTGCTGTCATTCACCCAGGTCCTGACTCAACCAATCAGAATGCTTGATTTAATCCACCCATATTATAATGAGGGGTAGCCCAATGCTAACTGGATGAGTGAGCTCGGTCTATGAGATGGGTAGACTCTGTATCTGAGCTTGGGAGATGTGCTGTCACTTACACAGGCAGGTAGAAAAAGAGGCCGGGACTGTGCCTTCCTCTCCTCATTTCTCTCACTTAGGGTCTCCTTGTGTCACTCGCTTGCTCTGACCCGCCAGCTCTATGTCTCTCTCTCGCTCTCTCTCTCCATTTCTCCATCTCTCTTCCTGATTATCCCTTTGTCTCTCTTCCAAAAACACATATCATACGTTCTTGTCCTCCTTTCCATTCCACGTCACCTTTCTCTCTCGCACCCAGTGCCTTCTGTCTCTCCTGCCCTCCCTCCTTCTGGCTTGCAGTGTTCTATAGTTCCGCTCTGGCTCTCCTTGTACTCACGTGTCTGGCAGAGCAGCAGTCAAGGATGGTGTCTGTCACCTCACAGATAAAATAGAGCGTGGCACGGAACTTAAGGAGTGATGTAATGCCTACAACTTCAAGGGGGAAACTTTCAGACTCCACTTTCATGTTTGAGACTATTTTCTCTCTCTTAAAGGCAGATACAGTATCATGTCAACGTACCAGCGGGAGAGAGTCCTGCATGTCCCTGTGTGTGTGTGTGTCCTGTCAGTGCAGATTAAGGTCGACATCACAGAATGTTACGTGGGCACGACAACGAATCGTCTAGAAATTCATTGTGGGAAAAGGTGTTGACAGAGCGTCTTGTCACTCCATACAAGAGGCTGAGGTCAATACACTATTGAAGTGGTTAACATAAGCTACAGCTTTACTGGTCCGTTGTTTAACCAAGAACAGTCCCAGGCAGCATGTTTAGTTTGGATTCAATCTGTAAAAATAAGGTTATGAGGTTTTAAAAAAGGAACAATGGGGATTTTTATTTTGCCTAACACACACACACACACAGTACTATCTTGCTGAAAATTGTTCAAACCATTATACGCTCACACCAAACCAACAGCAGTAATCACAAAAAAATACCCGATTTGTGTTTGAATACCAAACTATTTCTAGCGTGGAGATAGCCTTATCTACTCAGCAAAAATCTATAAGATGGAAAGGTTAATGCATTACTGGTTTCTATGACATCGTATATTCACAAGAACTTTGAAGCAACTGTAGACTTCTATATCCCAGGTCCCAGCTTATCTTTTCCATTAGCTCCTTGTCTCCTTGCTCTCAGATATGGATATGTACCACCCGGTGCAGGGCGGAGACAGGCCATCATCCATCATCCGATGCCACGGCGGGCTACTCCCTCTGCCCTCTCCCCTGCTTACTTTTTGGGCCTGTCCTGTTTTGTTTGCTGTCACTTGCCCTCCACATCAGTCGAGCTCACGACTTGACAGGGGGGGTGACGGCACAGGGATGGGGACATCTCGCTCCTAGAATGGATGGAGCCAGCCTTTGAGATCGTTCTTAAGTGGCAGCCCAGTGATTCCTCCCTGTGACAGGTTCTTATTTATCCTGCGTCTATGACGAGGGGAGGGAGGGGGCCACAGGGGGGCCGTGTTGCCTGAACAAGCTCCGTCGGACAGCGCTGATGGAATAGGGCCTGTTTGCTGGGGAGAGGTGGGGGGTGAGGCGACGCTTTCAGAGGTGAGGGCATGATCCAGATGTTTGAATGCCGCCCTTTCTTCCTCTATTGGCACGCTAGCGACCTCTTCGGGGGTGAATGCGAGGGTGCAATGGTAGGAAACAGGGCGAGCACACAGAGAAAGGGCGAGAAAGAGACAGAGAAAGCGGCAGCGAGAAAGAGAAGAGACAGAGAAAGAGAAAGAGCAACGAGAAAGCGAAACAGAGACCGATCACTAGACAGAGACAGAGCCCATCTGCCCTCTCACTCTCCCTCAAGTCCCGATCCCCTCGACCTATCCCTCTATCCCTCTATCCCTCTATCCCTCTATCCCTCGATCACCTCTATCCCTCTATCCCTCTATCCCTCTATCCCTCTATCCCTCTATCCCTCTATCCCTCTGTCCCTCTCCAGAAGCCTAGTGGTTCTGAGGAACGACAATGTTGTTTTTCTTTTGCAGAGGCGACAAGGAGAGAGGGAGAGAGTGAGAGGGAGCGAGTAGGAGGTGTTGTGGTTAAAGCCTCATGATCGAACCACTGGCACAATCCCACTCAGTTCACAGGCTCCCACCTGCCCTTTCTTCACACCCGCTAACGTGATCTCTTTAGGCTGACTCGTTCACTCTGACACAGTTGATGAGGTAGCTGGGTTGAATTAGATGAGAAAGTGGTCAAACCGTATCTAAAATTCAATTCATTTACCCTGATTTACGAGCATATTTAACATAGCTCAATGTTTTGGTACTAGAACTGTGCCCTCTGCCAATGTATTTCCAATTCAGTCTCGGTCTGTCTACAGATCTCCTGGAAGATAGTTTTGATTTAAATAGATTCTTAGAAACTAGATACTCTAAATACCATGGTTTGTGTGCAGACAGTGTTGGATACAATACTCAGTACTTGCTACTGCTTTCCTTTTCCTTCATCAAATCCACTTTGTTGTTTTGCACGTCATACTTCCTTAAGGTAAACAAAGAGAGCACTGTTGTCAGACTCACATGCAGAATGAGGAAAGCGAATTGCGATTGCGAAACCGGGACAATCTCATAAATGCCTTCTGGATGGGTTTCTCCCACACTATCAAGGTTGCTCTCAGTGCTGAACGATGTTCAGTTCTTGATCCCAATGTTGATCCTTCATGATTAGCCAACAGCAGCCCATTGTGTATGGGTAGTGTAGTCCTTCATACGACTTCTCTTCAGGAGAAGATCTCCCACGAACTTCAACCCCCCTATCAAGCTGTCATCAAGATGTTATCTCATTTGTCATACCTTGAACACAAACCCTCACCTGGCCAATCATAGCCATCCACTTGCAACCAAACGCGGACACACAAAAAGAACACGCCATCACACACAGGCAGACACGTTCTCTAGCAGAGAGACAGAGAGGAAGATGAGTGAGATGAGTGAGAAGGAGGTGTAGAGGGAGGAGAAAGGGGAAATTACATGCCTCTCTGGAGATATATAGATTGGAGTTACGGTTTCTCCTAAAAAGACCAAGTATGTGTGACAGTGAGATTGATGACGTTGAGCTCGTGAAGCAAAAGAGGAGGATAAAGGAGAAAAGAAGAAAAAGGAGACAGGAAGAGTGGAGTGCTAATGAGATAGAGAGACTTTTGATCGCTCAAAAGGGGGTTTTAATCAAGCCATGAATTACCTCCCGTGATGAGAGCTGATGTTTCTCAGATTTAATCTTAAAATTTCACACTGGTTGTCTGAGTAAATATTAAATAAATATATTTTGATGACGTACGCCGACGGCTTCTGCTCGACTGCATATATGTTTGCTTACGGTGAGCCCCATTTTCAACAAACACACTATGGGCCCTATCTTGCACCCAGCGCAATTGACTTTGTCAGTGACGCAAGTATCATTCCTAGCTTGCACTCGGCGCAAAGCGGATTTTCCCTCCACGGGCGCACGTCGAAATGACCTTGCGCTCCAGGGGGCGGTTCAGCGAAAAAGGAGGCGTGTTCCGGCGCAAACGTTCTTGGTGCTATCTTGCGGTTTCCGAAAAACCATTCCGCCACTGACCAGGAAAAAGGTGGTTTAAAGACAATGGCGCATTATTCAGATGCTATTTTAA
Source organism: Mallotus villosus (assembly GCA_903064625.1). Lineage (NCBI taxonomy): Eukaryota > Metazoa > Chordata > Actinopteri > Osmeriformes > Salangidae > Mallotus > Mallotus villosus. The sequence goes on along the minus strand of CAEFZP010000400.1, from coordinate 30,683 downwards.
CGGCGCAAGCTTGGTCCGTGCGCACTGCGAAGCCAGGGTATTCTTCCTGCGAAACTACGTATTGTTTTTGATTTATTGTATGGCTAGCTGTGTTACATGTCGTTCATATCAATAATTAATAAGATGTTCATGAGAAATCTCTATGTATGTGAACTTGAATTGTAACAACTGTGGCAATTTACTCCTACGCATGTTTAACCGAAGCTAATTTGGGTAGGTTTCTTCTCCCATGCACATCAGAATCAGAATTCAGTTTTCAATTTACTGTGGCAGGAAGGAAGGTGCAAAAAATAAAACATATACCCTACGGGTCTCACATTAAGTAAACAAAAGTACAACAGTTAAACTAATTCTAAGAACTAAGCAATTACATTTTTTTAAATATATGTCAAAATAGGCTACATTTGAATGAGCAGCATGAGTGGGCAACTTAGTGCAATGAAACTGCTCTGCCTTTCCCATACAATCACTTCTCTATCGTTTACGGTCCTGACGAGAAACGTCAGTCTCCTGTGAACCGCTGGCGTGCGCCTGGCAAATCCGCCGTTATAATAGCAATCCGCCATGGAACAAGCGCTGCTCTTAAAGGGAATGTGAGATGACGCTCTGATTGGCTTATTGCACGTTACGCCCAAACCACACCCATTAGTAATGTAGCTACCTCTTTTAGATATGCGCTTGGCGAAAAAGTCATTTATCCCGCTGCTAAAATAGCAACCGCACCGGAGTCCCGCCCACTTGCGCTTTGCGCTTTGCGCTTTGCTACTTGCGTTTCAGATCGTCAAAATAGGGCCCACAGTGTTGATGAGTGGTTTACATGTGTGGCATGTCAGGCCATGCAGTGTGATGTGTGTGTGTGAATGCACATACTGTAAACACAGTGCTTTAAGGGTGTCATTGGGCAAGAGCTACACACGTACACAATGATACCCAGGCTGAGAAATACCGCAGGACTACTTTTATTACTTCATTATTATCTATTATTGACTAAGCTATTGTAACTCTTCAGCATTGAGAATACTGGCTACAACTACAGTTTCATAAATGAGATCTACTTATTTTAAAATAAGCTTACTTAGCAATGCATCATGACAAAATTGAACTGATTATTTTGTCAATTTATATTTTATATATTTCCCCTGAAAAAAAGCATAGATAAGCAGCACAGCTCAGAACATTTCTGTGCAGCCCAGCCTCAGCCCCAGCCCCGGCCTCAGTCCCAGCCTAGCCGCCCAATCCAGCCCCAGCCTTGCCTAAGATAGCCCAGCACAACCCATTTTTGTGAGTCACAAGTCCATCCAAGAGAAAACCTTTTGTTTGACTACTGCTATGTACCTTAACCTTAACAGCACAAGCCTGTCAATGTATGAATGGAGGAAAAAGTGGAGAATTGTGTTTTTATTGTACAAAGAGGATGACATCAACCTCTGTGTTTGATAAGTATGCGTTGCTACCTCGATGAAACCTCACCCTTACCTTGACAGAGACTAAGAAAGACAGCCAGGCCGGATGTCAGAGATACTGTCAAGTGATCTGTCCATGGAGAACATGAAAGAGATAGGAAAGAGGTAGAAAGAGGGAAAAAGAGGCCATGAGCAAAAGAGAGACGAGTCATAAGGAGCAGAGAGGAACAGAGAAATAAAAGGATACCAGTTCATTTGGAGAGGATGAAAAGGAAAAACAGAGATGCAGAGAGAGCAAAGAGGAGAGGATCAAGAATGCAAGCACCTTTCTCTACACCTATCACATACACCTATACACCTAACAACAGGGACTCATTTTGATTTCCCAGCACAGGAAAAAAACGATCTTCTCTTTCTCTCACTCTGTCACAACACATTTAACACTCTCCCGTTCCCATCAAGTTCAGAGTTGAGGATGATCTGTCCTGCTTCGCTTCCCCCAGTGTGGCCCTCTAGTCCATCTCTCCATCAATCAAAACACCCGCTGTCTTTATTTTACACCCTTTATATTCTGTAAATATCAAACAGGGCTCAAAGATTTAAGCTGTTCCTCTCTTCCTGCATATTTTCCCCCTATGTTGCTCTTGCATCAGCCATGGATTGCCCCTGCGGTGGCTGATCTATTGGGAGGCCGAGACTGCAGTTTACTGAGTCTATTTATCCATGCCCGTAATCCAGGATAATCCCTCTTTTGCACATTAACCATGGGATCCCCTTTCTAACCCTCACAGGAGGGGTGGTGCTGCAAACACTTCCCACTGCAGGGCTGGAAAGATGAAAGGATGGACACAGACCGACAGACAGACAGACAGACAGACATGAACCTGTTACACAACACACCTGCATTTGTTCAGTAAGAATGAAAAATCATTTTTAGATGAACGTTTTTGTTCCTTGCATTACGTCTCCGAACAAAAGGCTCAGAATCTGTCACACAAAACGCCTACATTGATTCCACATGAAAGGCTTTCCTTTGGTTAACCCGTTCTTCCACTGCACAGGCATTGGCCTGATTCTTGCCTGTGTGTCAAGTTTGTGTGTATATATATATATATATATATATATATACGTATATAAACTCCTATGTGTAAATGTGTGAGAGAGAGGAAGAGAAAACGGTAGAGGAACAATCATGGATTCAAAGAGAGGAGTAAAAGCGAGCCTACGGTCTGCCCTCAGGGCTCTGTCTTCCTCTCTGATCCACTCTCACATCTGTTTGTCAAATCTGCTTGCCCCCTAACAACACAGAAACAGGTGAGGTTTTCACAAGAACATCCGTGCACTTTTGGTCTGCAGCCGCCATGGACTCATAATTAGATCCCCCTTGCTCGGTGAGGACGAGGCAAAATGTCGAAGAAGACATCCCTATCAGGGGCCGTTTAGGAAATAATTCAGACTGTCCTTACACACATATGAAATATATACACGTACACATATGAAATATATACACATTCACATATGAAATGCATTCACATGTGAAATGTTCACACACACATTCATACTACTGAAATCATACATACACATACATATGAAATGCTGACAAGGACACATTCACAAATTCATAAATGAAACGTTCAAGGATAAGGAAGAGTAAGAAGCTTTGAGAATGTGAGAGTGTGAGAACATTTTCAGTATATCCGGAAGGCATTTCAGTTTATCCGGCGTGCAGCTCAGTGGTTTAGCAATTTTACAGAAACAGGAGCAAAATAGATTTAAACTAGCACAAATCTTTTTTTGTACTGAGTGACCAGAGATGGGAAGTAACGAAGTATCAATACTTTGTTTCTTTACTTACAGTAAGTAGATGTTTCTGGTATCAGTACTTAACTTCACCAACTTTTTACTTTCATTCCTTAAATTCTTTACACAAATATCTGTACTTTCTACAAAAAACTGTTTTGAAATTGTTTTTTTTAAGTTTCAAGAAAGAAGTTTGCATAATTGATGAGTACTTCATGAGGACCCTACTGTACTCTAATCTGCTATGCTTTATGCTATTTTAGGCTTCTCTGTTCAAGTTTCAAAAGTTTCTAATGTTTTTTTACTTACCTATCGCGTTAAACAAATGTGTGTGTGAATGTGAATGTTTGTTTGTTTATTGGGGCGGGCCGCTCCTGCCCTCTCCTCCTCTCCACCTCTCCACCTCTCCTCCCCTCCACCTCTCCACCTCTCATCCTCTCCTCCTCCCCTCCTCTCCACCTCTCCACCTCTCCACCTCTCCACCTCTCCTCCTCTCTGCCCCTCTCCTTTCACTTCAACTGTGAAAAGTTTTGGAGGGAAAGGTTGAAAAAGAAAATAAATGCCAAGAAATGCACCACCTGCTAACTGATTAGGAAAGTGCCACATGCATGAAACTTACTCGGGTAACTCATACTAGTCCCCTCAATATACAGAAAGAATAGTTTGATGCTGGGATATACAGAACAGAAAGTACATGGGGGGTGCATTTCAGGGCAGGGCTGTAGAAGGCAACAGCAAAAACTCTTCCAAAACTCTGCTTTCTTGACTTTTTCTAGATCTGTTTGTCTGGTCACACAGTATCGAAAAAAAACATTTCATTCTAGTTTAAAGCTATTTTGCACCTGTTTCTGTAAAATTGCTTAACTACTGAACTGACTTACTGAAATGCCTTCCAAATATACTGAACTGACTTCCGGATAAACTGAAAGGCCTTCCGGATATATTGAAACTGTTCTCACACTCTTACATTCTCAAAGCTTCTTACTCATCCTTCTGAGACTTGAGCGTTTCATATATGAGTGTGTGAATGTGTTTCACATGTGTCTGTGCGGGCATTTCATGTGTATGTGTTCAGTTGTATGAATGTGTGTGAGCATTTCACATATGTGGATGTGAGTTTTCCGTAGTATGGATGAGTGTGAACATATGTGAATGTGGATGTGTTTCATATGTGTTTGTTTGAGGACAGTCTGAATTATTTCCTAAAGGGCCCATCATACATCCTTGTCAGATACACGCGTCTGGTCAATGACTACAACACATCTTAGATTTGTAGGTGTCCTCGGCAGAGGCATGCAAACACACACACACAGAGACATGTACGTGCACACACCCACACAAACACAAAAGTTGAAATGAGCTTTGAGGTCTCAATTGTTGTTTCATTTGGAAGCTTGATGAAGCCTACTTCATTTGTCACAGCAACTGTCATCGTGTGAACGAGCTATCAGCACCCATCATTAGATCTGAGTCACTGGCAGTCACTTTGATTATGTTGTCTGTCAGCCTACAAGCAAATCATGTATCATGTCTGTGTCACCTTCGATTTTCGCTTTCATGGCTCTGAGACAGTCAAATACATTGTGTGGAATGTTCCTTATCTATTCTATGTCCGTTTTTTAGATTCATTATAAAATGTACATTCTATGCCAGTCATATTTTTCTACGGTATCAAGATGTATTGCACATCAATGGGATCAAACCATAAAAAACATATTCACCGTAATATTCGGTTACAAAGGATATGGCATGAGCCTGGTAACACCATGGAAACAAACACAGCTTCCTTTTACAGTACAGTTTCAGATTACTTACAGAGTAAATAGTCCAAACATGCGCAATAACTTACCAAGTATCCAAGAAGATTTACCATGATAGTAGAGGAAAACCCTTTCCGCGGAGGTAGGCTATACCAGCCAAGTAAATGAGTATGGCCATCATAGATAAATGTATCTGAAAAGGTATTTTATTGGAAAGTACTATCTTATATTCTCATTAGACGTGGACTGTTACCGACATAAACCTTAGGTAACTGCAGGGTAATAGTAGAGTTTTTTCTTAGTAATTCTGCTGGAGCTTGGCCATCTTTACCTACTTAGTAGTAGTGGTATTTACCCAATAACACATGATAATTTACCATATATATCTCCTGTAGTTACCAACGGTATTTAAATAGTAATATTTACTAAACATGTTTGACATGGAAAAAAGGAGTTTAGCTTTACCTGTACAATTGTAGAAGGTTTGTAGCTGTTTTGTTAGAAGCAATTGTGTACTGGGAGAAACACTTTTGCTCATATGTATTGTGCAGTTTTAAAGTACAGGAATGATGTGAGTCCAACCTACTGCAGCACCAACACTGAATCATTCCCATTGAGGGTTTATTTGATTTAATATGTGGATTGTTTATATAGCACAATGTAATACTTTGCATAAACATATGTGTTAGCATTGGTAGGAATTGTCCTCAAATTGTTGGCATATTAACCTTCCTCAGAGAGTGGCTCTGTCAGAACAAATGCTTGTTGAATTGAGGTTATGCTTGCATAAAACATTATCTTGCCTTCCGTAAAGCCTTGGTTTTAAATGATCTGCTCTCAGGCCTGGAATTATTCATAAATGTTTCCTTTTGTGTACGCTTTAGCAATTTGAGTAATTTCCTGAAATCCAACCGTGTTGTTTGCTATTCTTTCAGAGTTTTAAGGTCAAACATGTAAGAGTTGACAGAGAGAGAAGGATATAGGAGCATGAAGAAAGAGAGGAAGAGAAAGGGCACGTGGAAGAAGCGATGGGCAAGAAAGACAGTTGTTAATTAAAAACACGTGTGGACTCCCTTGATCAAGGGGGAAGTGGGAAGGGAGGCATCTTTGTTACTTGATGGAATATGGTAATTTGACTTGAAAAGACCAGAGTTTACTAGACTGTTCCACCTTCACTCAGCCGGAGGTCATTTATATCTGGGCTTCTCATTTATCAGACATGGAGGTTTAATTTCAAAAGTGAAGGTGTGTTGTCGAGTCATGGCCACAGGCGAGCCAAGACTCGACAAAACAGAAAGTGCGTGACTTATCAGAGGACCAATTAATGCATGACTGTGTTTTAATCAATAAACCACCCAAATTATTTTAAATGGCAAGAAGTAAGGTGAGAGGCAAAACTTCCCTTCTGCATTTGCGTAATTGCTTGCCTGTCTTTGCATAGTGGCAGAGGTTTGATTAAACCCTGGCGTTTAATAAGACATCTTTAATAATCTACTTTGTTGACACTTTGTGGACGTGCTGGAAAAAACTATACTTGGTGGAAAGATTGATGTTTTGGGTATTTGTAGCTCAGCAACCCCCTTTTGCTAATGGTAATCTCTTAACCACAAACTTAAACCAAATATGATTACATAAAATAACAAATGCACACACAAAGAATCCAGCTATTCTTGTTTCCAATAAGTACAGGAATATTGAGAATGTGGTCTGAAGACAGTTTTAGCCATTTGTATTTAAAAAATACAGACGTGAGCCTCGGCTTGTTATTGAAACGACTAGTTTTGATGTTCTGCTAAATAACTGAATGTTTGACGCTGTCTGTAGTTCAAATATAAGAGGCTGGGACAGTTACACACATAAACATCTTTATATCAAGGAAACACACTTGTCATATGTCCTACTTTAGGCAAGTTTTGAGCAGCTGAATAAAACATAACAACAGCGTGGTGATATGACACTGACAAACAAACAGCAAAGAACACCTATTTTTAAAACTAAAATATCAAAAGACTTCATGTCATCAGGGAATGTACTGTAAACACTTGTCATTAGATCGAAATTAATTCTTACTTTGTAGGGGTTGGTCTTTGCTTACTGCATCCTAAAATATGTTTACCTTGCTGCTCAAGGTAAGTCAATTCACCTAAATCAAACAATAATACATAGATCCACAACTTCCCCTTGGAGTACAATAAAGTAACTACCATTCTATGTAAGTGGCAGCACTGTACACAGCACCGTGAGTCTCTGTAAACAAGGTGTATTGGGGATAGAAACAATACCCTGCGTCTATTCTATGTCAATAAATAAAACCATTCATTAACACTGAACCGCATATAGAAGAAACTCATTCATAATGCATTTCCCAAGAGCACATGCTTTTTCATATACTCTTAATGAATGATCCAGAGTGAGCCTGGGGGTCTGTTCCACATGTTGTATTCCCCACCCCCTCCAACCTCCGGTATCACAACACAACCGCTATTAGGGTTCCTTGCATTGTTCTCTGGATTCATTCTCTAGGTCTGAAGCTGCTTCGACAGCAAGCACTAGCAGGGGGGAAATGAAATATGAAAGGCAACCTCAGCAAGCTGCCAGCTTTTCTCTTCACATGACAACCTTTCATAGAGAAGGAAGCCACCGAATCAATTGAATTTAGAAATGTTTTAACCTTATAAACAAACTTCTTGTAGTACACATAAGGTACCCAGCACAGATTCCAGCACATTGTGTATGTAGGTGTATGTGTGTGCGTGTGTGTTTGTGTGTGTGCGTATAATATCTATTTATTACTGCCGATTAACACATGACCGTCCGGCAATTCAGCATGAGTGGTATTTACCGTCTGATTGTAGACTGAAGTGTTGCTATAATGACACTGCTTGTCAGGCTGAGGAGAAGATCAGGAGGATGATAACCTTCATGAGGCTTTGGGCCGCCGTCCCTCAGCAGCACACCTATTCAGCTGTACAGACAGAGCAGAGCACTGTAATAAAGCTGTAAGAGGTTTCTAAAGCCCAGGAGAAACAGGACCAATTGGCCCTGTGTGTATAATATCCCAGCTGCTGCAATCTCTCAAGCCCTCACTGCCATTTCACAACCAGCCAGTTCAGAGCCACGAGGACAAACACAGCGATGGGACGTGTGTGTATGGGTGTGTGTGCACGCACGTTTTGTGTGTGTGTGTGTGTCTGTGTCACAATGTTTTATTCAACCATGAATTCATTAATTAAAAACCCGACTTGAGGATGAAGACCCAAGGGGTTAGACAATGCCTTTTCAAAGTTTGTTTCAAGTTCCCTGATGTGAATTGCCTGTGTGTGTGTGTTTGAGAGGTGGGACCTTATTTCACAGAGATGAATTATAGTTAAATGGGGCTTTCTGCAAAAAGCAGTCGCCTGATGCATTGAGATGCTCTTTGACAGCTTCAAAATTGGTTTCGGTATTGCTGAAAGAGCCTTGTAATCTCCATCATATTGTTCGAAGTGTGTGTTTTGTATGTGTGTGTGTGTGTTCTGTATGTGTGTGTGTGTGTGTGTGGGAGGGGTGGGGGGTTGCTGTGTGGACCGTGCCCATGAATATTGGTGTGTTGGAATGATGGAGAGAGACGTTAGGTGTGGGTGTGTGTGCGTTTGTGTGTGTTAAAGCGACACAGATGTTACTAAACCTTCAAACGGGTGGGAACATCAGCGACATATCGATGTACGTTCACGACAGCATTTAGTCCTGGCTGACCACAGATGGGCCTTAATTGAACTGTTGATACAAATCAATTTCTGAATGCCACACATTCTTCTACCCTAGCCATCGCACTCCCATCCAATTCTGTACTCTAAATGGGAACATTGAACTCTTTCAGCTTTCAAGTGTACGGGCAGACAATCAGAGGCAGCAATCCTCTCTAATCTCCAAGTGGTTTATTGGACCTTTTGTAGTGTAAATGTGACAGGATGTAAAGTGGATACCACAGTACATGGATTGATACTAAAATGTTATGTTTTTTTTTCCAGATACACATGTGTTGAATAGGTTTACTACTGTGACCGGGTAGACAAATCCTCTTTGATTTTGTTACAGACAGATACGCCGTAGACAGACATGCTGTGGCTGATGGCATCTCAAGAGGGATGTTCCTTCTCAGGAGACACCCGCGCTGTTCGGAATGGGATTTCCATCTTAGAGGAACACAGGACATTGCTTAGCTTTCCTTATCCATCCCGTCTCCCCGCGCCGATTCAAGTAGACGATCTGACTGCGTGGGAAATTCAATTGCTGTGATTTGCTCTATCTTACCCTTCATCTCTTCCTGCCTTTGTCTATTTCGTCCTTCACAGATGTCTATTATTTCTGAAGCTAATAACGGTACATTGCTTCAGTGTGACACTCATTTAGTTGGTTGAAGATCCAGACAGATATGGCTCTGTTGCCACTTGCCGCTTGAGTTGCCCATTCTCACGTGCATTTGGATTCAGTTGCTCAGAGGTTTTCAAGTAAATAACATCCAAGACCTGCCAGTCAAACAGTTGACCTTGCAAATCCCCCATGTTCCCGAAACCTTACCCATTTAACGCTTACATCCAGTCTCTTCCAGAACAGCTTTTTAAACCGGCCTGGTCCACAAATACTGCACAATTTGCTGATGGAGGCCATCAAAAGGCACAAAGCTAGTCAGAGTGGCTCACAACTCAGGGCACTCCATGACCCATGTCTGACTGCTAACTGGAGCTCTGGAGGCCAACTACTCTGGAGGCCAACTACTCTGGAGGCCAACTGACCAAGTCACCTATGTAGGCCCTCCCATACTAACTCATCGTCAACCGCTGAGTGGCCTACGCCAGGCGATAAAGGGTGTTTGTTAGAATTCAATTCAGAAGCTTTTTAGAGACTTTCTCATTTGCATTGCACTCTTACAGTAATACACATGGACCATTCATCCCTTGCGCTACGCTACGATACACTTAAGGGGTTATTTGCATCTTTATACTAATTAAATATGCACAGTGTAATCCTGAACTGCTGTTTGTTGTTTGCATCGTGTGACTTGCTCTGTGATGACACACTGGATCATATCTTATTTATCCAGAGCCGTTATGTAATCAACAGTTGCATGCCAACAAAACATATTACTGGTATACTGTTGCCAAGTAAACTAATCTGGCTTTGATTGTGGCCGCACAATGCACACTTTTTCAGAAATCATTAAAAGCTTTCCTCGGATTTTAGTTCAGTACCTCCTATTCCTTGTTCGGCCTGTCTTCCTCCTTACTGTTAACCATGTGACGAGTTAAAGGACGGAAGAACTTCTCCGCTCACCTGAGTCTTTCCTCCGGTCCCCAACTGTTAAATTCGGAAAGCCAGAGCCATGAGTGTTGTTGAGGAGTGCTGTTTGTGCCATTTATTGTGCACTCAAAAACACATGTCTTTGACATAGTTTGATATCACATTATCAGCCGCGTTGAACATTGATTATTTTATAAAGATGGATACACGTTATTACTGATGTGAACTATCATATTATCCTACTTATCAGTCTTACATTAAATACAGAGTATTTAAAATATATTTGCTTGAAGTATTAAATGCATCATATTTTCTGGTAGTGTTTTCTAAAAAGAGTTTGAAGTTTGATATTAGGGAGTTGAATCCTTTCTTGCACATATTCTTTTTCTTGATAATTCTTGGTAATAGAACGGAAGAATTTCAGGATATGGCATTTCTCTAAATATTTCAAGCCTCACTGAGACCCTAAACCAAGCACAGCGGAAAAGAAGATCTAGAATTAGGGACATCAAGATCCAGAAGACTTCTTTATCCCTCGGTTTCTTCAGCATTTAAGACGAACAAAGCCCTTTTGATCCTAACGGACAAGATAACTGACTATTCACTTTTACACATGCCATAGATACTATATTCACTCCCAAAATGAATTGCTATCACTTGCAGACTCATCAGTGCCAGGTGTGGTTCAACCAATTACAATTATCTAGCATATGTTCTTCACAGGCGAAGGGAGGGATGGAGGGGACGTGCAGTTGAACTGAGCACTCAGCAGAATGAGACATAAAGTCAATGACAGCAATCGATAGGTAGCTATAACACAATGGACAGTGATGGTTAGCTGGTTGATGGTTTGCTCGGCATTTGGTTCAAGAGGCTTCATGAGGTTAGGGGCTTTTGACTCCTCATCCAGTAACCTTCACACCAGTGCCCCGTGGGCAGACACATCAAACATTTACTTTGTGATAATCCTGCTGACAAAACAGAAACACAGTACAATATCTGAAATGTACATACAGATGAAACACAGTATCAATATTTCAATACAATTCCCTTACTTACCTTAATTCACTTACACACCAAAATCATATTTCTTCAAAAAATAAAAATTGGTGGTTGTTATGGAAACATTTCATGAGAAGGTTCTGCCGACAATGCCCAAAACACATATCCCAACCATAACAACAACAACTCACAAACCTTTAGAAACATTTAACCTATGCTATGGCTCTATTGATCTACTGTAAAATCATCCCTTAAGACCTCTGTTTAAAGCATGGTGTGATGACCGAGACTCTCCTTGACATTATAGACTGACCCTCAACTTGATACATCATGTACATACATTGACATTTATGCACATACATCATTCAGGTCAATACCAGTCACAGCGTACCACATCATGTCTTGTCCCCCAACTATAGAGGGGGGAGGGGGAGGGGGGAAGGGGGGAGGGGGGGAGGGGGGAGGGGGGAGGGGGGAGGGGGGAGGGGGGAGGGGGGAGGGGGGAGGGGGGGAGGGGGGAGGGGGGAGGGGGGAGGGGGGAGGGGGGAGGGGGGAGGGGGGAGGCTTAAGAGTTACTGTGTAGAAATGGAAGAAACTTTCAAAAGGTCAATCCTCCTGACAGCCCCCTTGAAGTTAGCCACCGTCCATATCACCCCATGATGCCTAGGAGCGTGCATGTGTCATGCAATTCACATCCCTTTGTCCAGTTTATGGAACGATTTATTCATATTCATCGACACAGGGAGTATTTGTTCATCCTGGCGCAATATCCATCTTCATTCACACAAAGATCAATCTGTGTTTGCACAGACTTGGAAGCAGGCTATGCCTCAACTACAGTGACCCCGAGGAATCTGCTCTCCCATGATCAAGGCATGGGAGATGGTCATGTGGCTCGCCGGTTGCCCTGCGGAGAAGTGAGTGCTGATGTTTGAGCTATGCTACTCTGAGGGCGATGTGTCATTCCCCCAACCTCTGTTACTCCTCCTCCCTGTTCCCTCAGGTTAGAGGAATATTGTGTGGAGCACAGCCCATCATAGGCAAGGGAGGGGAAGGGCAGGGGGAATTGAAAGTGTGCACCAGGAACCATAACATTCAAATCTTGTGGTCTACCATGGCATATGGAGACAATGTGCAGTGTGGCTAACAAGAGCAACTCTACTCAAAATGTATGTTTTGTATGCTTGTTTTTCTCAACTCCAATTATGCTCAGATTTAAATGACTAAAAGGCTGTATAATTATGGAATAAATTGTCTCTTTAGTAGGGGATTATCTCTGGCTAAACAGGGTTTTTATCTATATAAAACCAAACCCTAATCTACGGTTATTACCACAAACGCATTCTAATACCTAGGCAACGTTAGGTATTTCACTCATATGGATGGTTAGGATTAAATTGGGGTTAGCATAGCACAGCTAACATTTCTGGTAAAGGGTTGCTTATGCTAGTGCAAGTGTTCTATTTGCTACCTGAGATCCTATAATGAAAAAGGCTAGTCAAAATAACTAAAGAAACTATAGCAATTTTAAGCTCCCAAACCTGTCTCCTTACATTTCTAAATACAGTACACTCAGTAACCATTACACGGCACATGCAATTGAGTTATCTCGGTTAATGCTTCGCTACATATTATACAGTTGTTACCTATGCAGCTTGAAAATTAAAAACTGGCAGAAAAGGCATGCTCTAGGACTAGTCTGAAGGACTACTGTATTCATTGCATGATGCTTGCAAGGCCTCAGGTTTCCACTGTGCTTGTGTGAATTAATTTAAACTGTGAATGAGAGAAGATTATCAAGGAGGTGAGTGAAAAAATGCTGACCCCAAGACAAGTATACAAAACTTGAAATGTATAATCTAAAGTTAGAAACTATACATGCTGGTGTAAATGCATAATACTCTCCTCCATTTATTTGCACACCCTACCCTGCTCTCCTGTACTCACCTTCTTAACAGACTTGGCTATAACCTTCTTGACAGATTTGATATCAGTTCTGTAATTTTATCACCTTTCCTTTCCTGATTATCCCCTTACTGCCAACAAATGATTGTAATCTATTGTGTTTTAAGTTTTATATGTAGCTTTATATGTAGCTTTATACCCCATGTCAAGTTTTGTTGTTCCAGTGGTGTTCTCTTAAATTAGTCTACTATACATAGTTAGGCCTAAAATCCAAGTAGTTCGTTTTAAAAATAAATAGGAAGTTTTAAAGGACTATTCACTATCAATATCTACTTGTGGGGAGAGACTGACACCGATTTTTAATCCAGAAAATCCTTGTTATTTTTCAGTCCAGACTCCACTTCTTTCTAAGATGTTTTATCGTTCCACAATCTTACTTTAAAGTAAACCACATCTCACAAGACCTGAAACCTATTGATTAGTCCCTGCTCTCCCTCCACAATTTGTATGTATTGCCATTTCTACAGTCTACGTCCAAATTCTTTTATAGAGCCCCCTGAGAGACCGCGGCTAACTGAAACACAAACAGCATCTCAGCAAATACTTAAATTCTGCTTAAGTAGCTTGACTGCATATCATGTAGGCCTGTGCATCATTTACGTGCTAAACTTCAAATTCCCTTAGGGATGTTATAAACATGTTGAGGCCATAGCACCACTGACCCTTTCAAATACTGTTACGTGTGGATTGTGTTTGTCTGGTGGTATTCCCCCCTCACAGCATTGTGTACAAAAAAGGCAACAAATAACAAGGTAACCTTGGAAATTGTGAAGTATTTGAATTTGAAAAGGGTAAAGCATTGACCTGTAGTCCAGAATATATTACTGAGATGTAACATTTTAATGGGGATTAGAATTCATACCTGCTTTTGATGAAATAACATAGTGGTTTGGATCTGGAGTAAACTCCAAGCAGCAGATCCAAGAGAAGCACCAGGTGCTAAAGATGAATTGAGGTTTTGACCTCCCTCCTCTTGTCATTCACCAAAGTGTCAAATCACATTGTGCTACAAGGACACTTGCATTCATCCTCATAACTGTAGCCCTGGGAGTCGGGGAAATCCACTTTAGGACATCTGCACACCTTCCTTTCGCGGTTTTCACCAGTAGATCAAGAATCACTACCACACCCAACCCTTTACAGTATATGCAGTGGCGGTTCTAGACAAATTTTACTGGGGGGGGCCAAGGGGGGGTCCAGTGTTTAATCAGAGGGGCACATAAAAAAACTGAAACAAATTATATTTAAACATTAAATACTTACATTTTGCTTTACATTAAAATCATACAAACGGCTCTGGCTCTCCCTCTTCTAGCTCCTCAGCTCTTTCAATAACTTGATATGTTTCTCTAACTTTTTTATTTAATGGGGCAAAAAAGGCTGCAATCTCCCTTCCTCGGTTCATGATGACTACAGGAAGAAGAAAAACGTGAAAAAAAAACAGTTTTCAGTCAGCTCAGGGGGGCCACAGGGGGGCCACAGGGGGGGCCAGGGACATTTTTACAGGGGCCCTGGCGCCTGTGGGCCCCCGTGTAAAACCGTCCCTGAGTATATGTGATGTTATGAGTCACTTGGTGCTTGGTTGTGTAACTCTGTGCTGCCTAGTGAGTTCATACCAATTTTGTTAATAGTTTTATTTTGATCCTAATTAGCCAATGTGTGTGCTTGTGTTAGGAACAACTAGAATAACACCATTAAAACCTGATGAAGCACAACTAAACAAGAGTGTTTTCCTCACTATCCTAATTGAAGATGTAAACAAGATTCAAAGAATATTAATTTATTGGAAAACATTGTGAAGTATTCAACTGATCTTTTTTTTTCTTTTCTTGATTGTACTGGAATGTGTTATGAACACTGGAATTGTGCACCGTGGTTCTGTCAAGAAAGTCCACCCTATGGTTTCTCTAAACTTTAATCAAGATGTTTTATAGCATTATCAAAACCAGAGATGTTCTTCTGGAATGTCTGGTTATTTTCTAGCCTGAGCCAATTCCATTTGCTGCCAGAATATGATATTACATAGGCCTATGCTTATTCATATTTACATTACGCACATTGAGCTGCAATTCTTGTATGAAATGTGCTATATAAATAAAGTCTTATTATTATTAAAGTCTTATTATATTTACATGAAATTCCATATTTAAAAAACTTCCATAAGTTAAAAAACTTCATTAGTTAAAACACTTCTCTGTTCTGAACTGGTTGCAGTTCCACTCTAGTTCCATATGAGGGCGCAAACGGGAGAGTGCAAAATCCACTTTTCTCAGGATATTATTTTTTGTCTAGTAATTTGAAATTTGAATTCAAAAGGGGAGGCGAACAAAATACACACTGCTGGGTGTTAGATTTTTTCGCTTTTATTGTCTTAAAAAGCTTTTTAAAATGTCAATCACATCATACACATCGTACGACCAGTGATACTGCTTTACGGCAAGCTCTGGTCACTTTCTTTTTTCTCTCGAGGCATCGACAACACAGCTGACCAAAGAGTATAGAAGCAATAAAAGTTATTTGGCTATACCCTGTCAATACATATGCTAGAAAGAGTTTTGGCTTGCTAATGTTGTTGCTAATGCTCTGACATTCTGGTTCCGCTTCGGATGCCATCAAGCGGGATCTCTGGTCGTAGTCAGTTCTTCCCTAACCAATCAGCATTCATTAGCAGAATGCTAGCGTGTTATGGGCAACAACCATCACCCTGTAAGAAATCGAAAGGATAAAAGTACTCGTTCATTCAACTTTCGACCTATAATCCATGTTGAACATGCAAAAACTACAATCAAATCTGATATTTTCTCAACGACAATATGGCGAAAGAGACACATTTTGCTGTTTAGCTACATTGACTCCCATTTATTTTGCACTCGCTCGCGATCACCCCCAGTGGAACTCTGGTGGAACTGCAACCAAATCTGCTACAATGGGGCTTAATGGGGAGCCAACAGTCTCTGGTTTGACTTTCTTCTACAATCGACCAAATTGGCCAAAGAATATATTTAGCTTAAGGGGGTACATAGTACCTGCGCTCTCTCTCACACATACATCGGAAGTCCATTATTCCGCTGCGAGTAAGAGGGTTCATGCCTCTGCTTCATCCATTATTTAAAATTCGAAAGGGTTTAGAACATCAGTGGTGTTTTGAGTAGGTGGGTATACTGGGAATGTATAGATCCACATCACATGCTTTGGTCAGCTCGCAAGAACAAGTGCCCACACACACCCATAAAGGCTAGCTACCGTAGAGCATGCATGAACGAAAGCGGGAAAGAGTGCGCTGATAAAATGTTTAATGATTGGACCAATTTCATTCCGCTCTGTCAAGATTGAATTGGCTTCCTATTAGATTGATGGACCCTGACATATTTCTCCTGATTTGTAGGGGTGTACGGTCACTCTTCTATTCCGAGGTAGGTATACGGTAAATCCTTTTCCTCACAGGTGGGTATATGCACAGTACACCACCACTGGATAACATGAAGAGAATATTGAAGATGTAATTATAGTAAGGCCAAGTCTTTTTGCACTCTAACCCACAAAGTGCCTCAACAATATGCATGCTTTCTTTTTTGTCGATGTTTTGCCCTTGTGACCAGAATCAGAATCAGAAAGGGTTTAAATCACCATGAAAGTTTGCACAGACAAGGAATTTACTTTGGCAGAAAGGTGAATACATTAAACATATAGGAATCTTAAAAACTTCAATATATGGACTAACTATACTAAGGGTACATAGTCAAGCAATACTAAGGGGATTTAGAATTAAAATAAAATATACAATAAAATGCCGGAGGCGTGTGGCTGAAACAGAGTGTGTCCAGGGTGGGAGGAGTCTGCCACAATCTTCCTCGCTCGCCTTAGGGACCTCGAGGTGTGCAGGTCCTCGAGGGTAGGCAGATTGCAGACGATCACCCAACCCAACCCCTAACCCATCATCTCAGCAATACCAATAGTGCCAGGGCCCAAGATATTGCATTAACTTCATATACAACTGTTCCGCAACCCAAAACCTTTTTTGTCTACATAGTCATGGGCTGTGTCTACTACCGCGCACTCAACGAAGTACACTGCAATGTAGTGCACTGAAATGTAGTGCACTTACATTTGCAGTGCACTCAGTTGCTGAGTAGCGCTGTCTAAACTGGAACACTTTACTTACCCACTTAGCGGGAAGTGACGCACGCAAATCTGCTCGCGACACCCGAGAAACTAAACCCGCGAAACAAACCCGCTTGTATTTCTGTCACTGGACTCCTCCTCTTCCGCTACGTAGCTAAGATGGCGCCCGTTTAGGGCGAGTAGTCCATCGTCGGACACTTCATTTTTGGACCGTTTGCAGTGCATCATCCGGGTACTTTCAGTGCACTGAATTATTTTGGTTTTTCAGCGTAAGCGCCCTAAGCACTGAAAGTAAGTGCTCAAAGTGCACAAGTGCGCGGTAGTAGACACACCCAACGTGTGAATATGTACCTCTTCAAATGTCAATTGTTTCAAAACAAATGACGAGGGGCGGGGGTTGCTGTCGTCCAGTCTAAGTGGGTGTTTACCCTACAGTGCTGTGGAGTTTCTTTCTTGTGGGAAGAAAAGTCTAGCAGCATAAACACCTTCACCTATTCTAAAAGCAACAAGGTCACGTACACAGATAAAAACCAGTGTGTGGCTCACTGAGGTGTGACATGCATTGTAATGAGTTGAGTAGGTGGGCTTGAAATCCCCCAGAGTGTGATATATCACCTGTTACCGCCTGGCAGGGAGGCCCTACACACCCAGCACACCTGTCTGGCACCTGTCCTCCTTCAAACGGCCCAGAGCCGTGTGTAAGAGGTGTGCCTGAAGTGATCTCTCACACCCTGCAGAGCATGGTGGTGCTCGTTACCCACATTGATGATAATATATGCGTAGGGCTTCACGTGTGCAGATGAATCCATGCAATTAATTACCGGCACCGGGCATACCTTTTAGGCTTATAAGGGTAGGCTGAGAAGTGCTGAGGTATGCAAGTTCCTATTAAAAAGTGCTTACAGGCATTCTAGGTGAAATACAATGTATGTGCTTCGAGCAAGGGAGTGAGCTGCGTATGGAAGACAGTGTTTTCATTCTTCTGCATGCACCGAACGGTGTGGGTTTGTTAAAAAGTGTCCGGATGAAAGATATCCACTGTCAGTTACGCATTCCTTCTGGTCAGTCCCTGAGGCAGTGCTTCCCCTTAGGGCTATCTTCCACGGCTACAGCCAGGTTAGGCTTGGGAAGACAGATGAGGAACAGGTACACACAAGAGCACTGGTGCGAAAGAGGGGAGGCAAGCCGAAGAAATTATGAAAAGCACTAGGTTTTCCAACAGCTAAAGGTGTCTTGAGGAAGCCAAAAATGGATGAAAGCCACGACTGTCTTATGAACAAAAAACAAGATCATAAAGATCTTCAATCTTCATAAGATTGAGCCTGCTTCCCATTGGTCAGCATTCACTGTATTTTCCCACTTGTGTAAATAAAAAACAGAGTTTATTTTTGTTACAGGGGTTATGGAGCTCATGTGTAATGGTGTGTTATGGAAGAAACAAGGTTAAAGGTCTGGTTTGGAACCCTCTTACTTACTTTGGGGTCCTGGGAATGTCCGTCCGAAACTTGCTGCAATAATAACCTTCTCAGACGTCACCGTCAATACGGTTCTTTTCATCCTTACCCATGTGGATGCTTTGCTGTCTGATTGCTTACTCGCAGGGTAAACAAAAACGTACTCTAAGCGGTAATGCCATAAATACCATTTTATAATCAGAACAGAGATGATAATAATAATAGCCCAGGGCGCAAAACAGATACTGCAAGTCTGTTTTGTGCCCTGGGGTATCATTGGACTCAATGTATTCACTTAGGGGACCACAAGTATGATGAACTGCATAAATACTTAAGCACCGGACAAGCTTATTTATGTATTATTTATTGAATTGTACTAATAATGGACCATTAAATACAGGTTAACTGTACACAACCCAGCTCCTCCCTCTCGGTTGTTCACAGAGTCTAGAAGCCTAATTTAAGAAAAGCTGGGGGGAAAAAAGACAAGCACTTATTACGTGGTTAAGAGAACAGGGATGGAAAAAGAAGGGTGGAAAAGAGAGACATGGCAGGGTAAGGAAGGGGAAATATGGATGTAAGGATGGGAGGAAAAGGATCTTATCTTTTTAATGAGGTAATCCTCTGCTGTATTGCTCTGCATTTCTAAGCTTTAATTACTGCAGGCATTCAGTGAGGTCTGTGACCTCAACACTAATCACTTGCTTGTCTGTCCAGTGATTACCGCAGGCTAGCTTTCCTCTGTTCAAGCTGCCATAGGGTAGAATGGCACGTATGCCCCTTCCCAGGGGACACCAGGCTATCTCTCTGCCCCCTTCCAGCTGCTGCAGTCACAAGGAGCACTGAAGAAGTGTTCCTCTCTCACTAGATGTCACTTGAGAATATCATTTGCTGTGGTTACAGTTGAGATTACAGCATTATCGTGCTCTAGCTATTTTGTTGTTTTCCACTTTTTTTATCGTCATCGTTGTTATAATCATGCATGTTATCCATCTTAAGATGTTGCCACTCAACTAAGGCATCTGCAGGGACAATGCTTTAATAAATTGTGTATTTTGTAAACCAAAGTCCAAAATGTGAACTACCATTCGCTACTGGTACTACACTCCTACTTCCAATTTGTGCAAATGTCAAGCATTCCACTCATGGAACGTTGGGGTAATAGCAAGTATAACTTTTTTTTAAAGCAGCAGCACAACACCATACAGCATTTTTTTAATGCTGATAAAATAGCAGTCGGGACCAAGGCCGGGGAATATATAAAGGAGAAAGAGGAAAACATGAGAGAAACTAAGGCAACGGATAGTCGGGGACAGGCAGGAGGTCGGTACACAGGCTGGCGGCGAAGGTACAAATCCGATATCAGGTACAGTAGTCGTAATCCAGGCAATCGAGGTCTAGGCACGGGAAACAGAGCACAAGGCAGGAACAGAACAGGTGACGGGTTTTGCAGGAACGCTCAGTAGAAAACACATAAGACGATCTGGCAACAGACAGAACAGAGAACAGAGGTTAAATACAGACGACAATAGGGAACACCTGGTGAGGGGTGGAGTCAAACCAACAGGTGAAACAGATCAGGGTGTGACAGTACTACGGACGCCACCTGGCGGCCGACCCGGGCGCATACCTGGCTGACCGGGATTCCGCTGATAGAAATAAGCAATAAGGCTAGGGTCGAGGATGTCCCGGGCCGGAACCCAGGAGCGCTCCTCCGGCCCATAGCCCTACCAGTCGACCAGGTACTGGAAACCCCTGCCCCGGGGACGGACCTTCAGGAGACGCCGCACCGTAAAGATCTGATGGGCGTCGAGAAGACGGGGAAGAGGGGCAGGCCTAGGAACGGGAGACAAAGAACAGGTAGAGACAGGTTTAAGACGGGACACATGGAATGTAGGGTGGACACGAAGGGAGCGAGGCAACAGCAACCGAACAGCCGAGCGGCTAATGATCCGGGCAATCCGAAAGGGTCCGATGTAGCGTGGAGACAGTTTGCGGCTCTCCACGCGAAGAGGCAGATCCCGGGTGGACAGCCACACCCGCTGGCCCACACGATAGCGGGGAGCCTGAGTTCTGTGGCGGTCGGCTTGCCGGCGATACCTGGCGCAGGTGCGCAGGAGAGCTGCCCGGGCCCGCTTCCATGTCTGACGACAGCACCGGACAAACAGCTGGGCGGATGAAACCCCAACCTCCTCCTCCTGTTCTGGAAACAACGGTGGCTGATAACCGAAGGCACACTCAAAAGGGGAGAGACCCATAGAGGAGGAGGGCAGAGAGTTGCGGGCATACTCTACCCAGACCAGGTGCCTGCTCCAGGTAGTGGGGTTGTCCGAAACCAGACAGCGCAGTACTGTCTCCAGGTCTTGGTTGGCCCGCTCTGACTGGCCGTTGGATTGGGGATGGTAACCTGAGGACAGGCTGACTGACGCCACTTTGGACCCCATGGTGGGCTACCAGAACCGCCGACGGATGAAGTCCAGGGTTCGACTTGCGCCTGGGTGGCAAGTGAGGTTAGAGGAGTGACCCCACTCCAAGACCATGGCTCTTGCCGGGTCAGGTACAAACAATCCGGGGCGCTCCGCAGCGTGCGACCCAGCAGACTACCCAGTCTTGTAGTAATTTTTAAACTTTGCTTTTACTTTGTACTCTTTGAGTGTTTCTTTTGTGTGTGGATGCGAAAACTGTCAGTGATTCAACCATGCTAACTACGGGAGCACTCCTGGAACTCTTTGTGATCATTATCACGGTAACTCTTCTATCGGGATCCACCTGTTGTGAGGCGAGTGGACGCGGAGCTCCGGGAAGAGCTCTCAGCAGAGAGTTTCTCCTCTCACTACGGACCTCAACAGCCGGCGCGATTCCAGATAACATCCCGGGTGAGCTGTACAAGCCGGCCCAAAAGCTTCTGAAAAGGAAAAGGGGAAGGAGAGGTGGCCTACGACGGAGGATCAAAAAACTTTGGCTGGATGATCGCCGCAAGTTACCACCGCTCCCTACCATACTGCTCTCAAACGCACAATCCATCCGCAACAAAATAGACGAACTGGAATCATGGGCCAAGTTCGAACGGGATATCGGAGAATCGTGTTTACTTGCTTTCACAGAAACATGGCTCAACGATTCAGACCGGGACGAGGACTTGACATTAACTGGGTTTGGAAGCCCAATTCGTCTTGACAGGTCACCGGAAATAACTGGGAAAAGCCGTGGAGGAGGAGTGTGTTTATACATCAACAAGAGGTACTGTAACACCGTTAAAATAAGGGAGAGGATATGTACCGCTGATGTAGAATTGCTTTCGATCTCACTCCGCCCATTCTACCTCCCTCGGGAGTTTCAACAACTATTCTACACGATTGTTTACATTCACCCGCGAGCCAACGCGTCAGCTGCTGCCCAGCTGATTGCTGACACAGCACACAAACTGGACGAAATTTGCCCTGACGCACCCAAATTCATTCTGGGGGATTTTAATAAATGTGACTTGGGTAAAACTTTGAGAACATACGAACAATATGTAACTTGCAGCACAACACAGAAAAATACCACCATTGATCTCTGCTATGGTTCAATAGGTGGAGCTTATCGTTCCATACCCATGCCTGCCCTTGGGGCCTCTTATCACAACAGTGTTTACCTCATGCCAGTGTATAAACCGTCCTTCAGACGCTTAGAACACAGGGAGAGAACGGTGAAAATGTGGTCGGAGGATAGTATCTCTTCTCTCCAAGCGTGTTTTGAGTGTACTGATTGGGACTGTTTTCAGGATAGCACAGATAATATTGATGAATTAGTAGACACTGTTTCATCATACATTACATTCTGTGTCGACTCAGTCATCCCAACCAGGAACTCTGTCCATTACCCAAATAACAAACCATGGGTTACTAAAGAACTTAAATCCGTGATAAATAAGAAAAAGAGGACATTTTACACTGGGAACCTATGGGAGAAAAAAGCTGTCTCCAAGGAAGTGAAAAAGGAGAATAGGAAGGCCAAAATGAAATATAGAGAGAAGGTTGAAAAACTGTATAGTGGGGGCGATCTCAGAGCTGCTTGGGAGGGAATTAAGTCAATGGCATCCATAAATCAGAATTCTTGTGAATCCAGGCAGCTGATAACTGTTAAAGGTGTTGATGTCTCTGATTTGCCAAATGTTTTTAATGTGTTTTACTCACGTTTTGAATCATCTGATTTCTCTGAGAATATTTCTATGTTGAGGGAATCTCTTGTCCCTCACAATGTCATTGTGATAGCCCAGGAACTAGTAACAACTCTGTTAAGGAAAGTGAATATTAGCAAAGCTGCTGGCCCTGATGCTGTTTGTGGACGCACGCTGCATTACTGTGCTGACCAGCTTAGTGTGGTATTCACTTCACTTTTTAATATGTGTGCTAAGATAGGCCAGATACCTCAGATATGGAAAAGGTCCACTATCATTCCAGTAGCAAAATCAAAAAATCCGAAAGAGCTAAAAGATTTCAGACCTGTAGCACTAACATCCTTGATAATGAACATTTTTGAGAAAATTATTAAGAATGAAATCATGTCTCTGGTTGGTGGAAAACTTGACCCATTACAGTTTGCTTATCAAACTGGAAAAAGTGTAGATGATGCAAAGCTCTTTATTTTAGATACAATGTATAAACATTTAGAAAAGCCTGGATCTCATGTTAGACTGTAATTTGCAGACTTTTCTTCTGCTTTTAATAAGATGCAGCCGCATATTTTAATTGAGAGATTAGCTGCAGAGTTTGAGTTACCCCATCAGATTCTGTTGTTGCTTTTAAATTTCTTAACAGACAGAACTCAGAGGGTCTCTGTAAATGGACACTTGTCCCAGGCCATTATTTCTAATACTGGTTCACCCCAAGGGTGTGTACTGTCACCCCTGTTGTTCATCATGTACACAGATAGCTGTCGGTCCTCTCAACCGGGAAGTTATCTAGCTAAATTCTCAGATGACACTGCGTTGCTGTCTCTTTTCCAAGGTCCACACTGCAACCATGGCCTTGCTTTGACATCATTTGTTAAATGGTGTGATGACAACTTCCTAGATCTGAATGTAGAAAAAACAAAGGAATTAGTCATAGATTTTTGGAAATTGAAGGGAGAGCCTGAACCGAGTGTTATCCATGGGGAGGAAGTCCAACTTGTAGACACCTATAAATATCTAGGCACAGTATTTGATAACCAGCTTAAATTTCATGCAAACACTGAGGTCATTGTGAAAAAGGGACAACAAAGAGTTCACTTGTTGAGAATGCTCAACTCTTTCAGTGTCTCCAAAGTTATTTTGAGAACTTTTTATCAGTCTTTCATTGAGAGTCTTTTAACTTTTTCATTTACATGCTGGTTTAACTGTCTGTCAGTGAAGGACCAGAACAGCTTAAATAACATTGTAAAGATCTGTTCAAAGATCACTGGAATCCAGCTGAAGAGCATACGTTCATTGTGGAACAATCATGCCGTCCAGAAAGCCAAATGCATTATGAGTCAGCCTGACCATGTCCTCAGTGAGGAATTCACACTATTGCCCTCCGGGCGGCGCTATCTTTTAATCAGGGCAAGAACAGTGAGGTATTCGCACTCTTTTATTCCTGCAGCCATCAGGTTACTGAATGATCACAAGGGTCAGGAGTAGGTGGAGAGCACCAGTGTAGCTGGGTGGTTGTTCTGACAGGTTGAGTTGAGTTGAAATGAATGTGAGTTGAATTTGTGTGTTGGACTGCTGTTTGTCTATTTATGTTATTTTTTACCTCTTACTGCTTTTTATAGTATTTATTCAAATTATTTTTTTTACTGCGAACTGGAACTGTAAACTAAATTGCCCTTCTTGGGATAAATAAAGCTTTTTCTGATTCTGATTCTGATTGAAACAGACGACCAGGCGGGCCGCCTCCGGGATCGGGTTGCAGCAGCTGCACTTGGCGGACTTCCTTCTCAACACCCCAGACGAGAGACGTGGCTAGGCAGGCAGCAGGGAGAATGGGTTTAGGATCTTGGTGGTTAGCAGAGGACCCGAAAACCCGTGAGAGAGTGTCTGGTTTGGTGTTCTTCGAGCCTGGGTGGTAGGACAGGGTGAAGTTAAAACGGGTAAAGAGCAAAGCCCACCTGGCCTGCCGGGAGTTGAGGCGTTTGGCCGAACGCAGATATTCCAGGTTCTTGTCATCGGTCCACACCAGGAACAGGACCTCAGACCCCTCTAACCAATGTCGCCACTCCTCCAGCGCCGTCTTCACCGCCAACAGCTCCCTGTTGCCAACATCGTAATTCCTTTCAGCAGGGCTGAGCCGACGTGAGAGGAATGCACAGGGATGCAGCTTCTGGTCGTTGTCTGATCTCTGAGAGAGCACTGCCCCCACGTCACTGTTGGAGGCATCCACTTCAACGATAAACTGGCGGGCCAGATCAGAGTGGATCAGAATGGAGCGGTGGTGAAGTGCCGTTTGAGGTCAGCAAAGGCCTGGGCCGCGGCCGGACCCCAAGCAAAGAGTACCTTCGTGGACGTGAGCGCAGTGAGCGGGGTCGCCAGTGTGCTGTACCCTTGGATAAACCTCCGATAGAAGTTGGAAAAGCCCAGGAACCGTTGGAGCTCTACTCGGGAGGTGGGCTGGGGCCACTCAATGACGGCTTTGACCTTGCCAGGATCCATCCGGATGCAGTACTCGTAGTGACCACTAGCTGTGTTAAATGCAGTCATCCACTCATCCCCCTCCCTCATCCGTACGAGATGGTAGGCATTACGGAGATCCAGCTTAGTGAAGATGGTAGCACCCTGGAGCAGTTCAAAGGCCGAGGAGAGTAGCGGGAGCGGGTAACGATTCTTTACCGTTCAGTCGTTCAGGCCCCTGTAGTCGATGCAAGGTCGCAGAGAACCATCCTTCTTGGCCACAAAGAAAAACCCTGCGCCAGCAGGAGAGGAAGACGGACGAATGATCCCCGCCCGGAGAGATGCCTCGACATAGTCCTCCATAGCTTTGGTCTCGGGACCAGACAGGGAATAAAGGCGCCCACGGGGGGGCGTCGTGCCAGGATGAAGCTTGATGGCGCAGTCATAAGGTCGATGGGGTGGAAGGGAGGTAGCACGTGCCTTGTCGAACACCTCTTTTAGGTCCCAGTACTGTGTTGGCACCGACGACACATCAATACTACAAGAAGACGGGACCCTATTCAGGACCTGTGGGGCAGACTTCAAACAATTAGCCAGACAAAAGGGGCTCCAACCGGTAATGGAACCAGAGGACCAGTCAATGTGGGGGTTGTGTTTGACAAGCCAGAAAAGGCCTAGCACCAACAGAACGACCGTCCAAGGCCGTTGCTTCAATGGGTGTCTGGAGAGGGTGAGTGGGTATCCCCAGTTGCTTGAGGAATTCTGGATCAATGAAACACTCATCTGCCCCAGAGTCAATAAGAACATTAACACCCAGTGAATGCGATCCCCACAAGAGAGTGGCATGAAAAAGCAAACAAACAGTAGAGGCAAAGGGGATCTGTATTTGGCTCACCCGTATCCCCGTCCTTATGGATGAGCCCGGTCTTTTGACGGACAGCTGGCTATGTAATGTCCCGCCTCGCCACAGTAGAGACAGGCGCAGCTCGCGACTCTCCTTTGCCGTTCCTCGATGTCAACTGGGCTCTTCCCAATTGCATGGGCTCCGAAGTGTCTGGACCAGCCCATCTCGGGGGACCCCGGAATGATTCGGCAGAGGACGGGAACTCCCGGGGCATTCGGTCTGTGATCCCGCGAAGCATCGGCAGCGTCAGAGCGGGGCGTTGAGATCTCCTCCATGTTGCGTTCTCGTAGCCTGCTGCTAATCCGTGTAGCAAGTGATTTTAATTGTATTAAACCGATGGGCTTGTTCGAGGAGCTCTCCTCCACTGACCTGAGGCAGGTGGTGTCTACCCTTAACACTGACCTGTGGCAGGTGGTGTCTGCCCTCAAAATGACCAAGGCAGTCAGCATGGACCACCTCTGTGAAGAGTTTGTATTACGGGAGATGACACAGAAAGCCAGACAGGAAACCACTAAATCTACAAGTGAGAAGTGAAAAGTGGGTGGCAGTTTTCCTAAACATAGGGAAAGCATGATCAACGTTTTCAGTATTGTCTCAATTGTTTGATGCTCAGTGTTCCAGTATCAAATGCCTCTGAAGAGAGGATGTTCCCTCGCAGGAAACAGATACAAAATAACGACTGCATATCTGTAAATTGTGACTTCTGAGCAGTAGCGGCTGGTGATTTTTTTTTGGGGGGGGGGCGCAGTTGGGCGGCGCGCGCGGGGTCGTTACACAGAACTTTTTTTTTACATTAAACATATATGTATTAGCTATGTTGGATGCTGTCGTCCTCTCCTACCAGTGGCGGTGCGTCCATAGAGGGTGCAAGGGCGCCGCCCCTCCTAGAATTTTTCGTAAAAAAAAACGTTCAAAAATATGATATACCAAACTATTTAAACAAGAAATGTACTGTGTTAACGCGTTAAATGTGTGTGGGAGACCGTAAGTCCCTGTCAACAACCACTTAAATGTGAACAAATATAATATATTTCCATTCGTTATCACTGAGATAAGCCACTCCCCCCTGGAGGGGCGCCGGCCAAATGGAAGTCAATGGGAGCTCTCATACTTTTTTCCTACATTTGAGAAAAACGGCTTCTCATTGGCGGAAAAAAGGGGCCCTGGCCAATGACATCGTTTCTTACTTATATTGACATCTGATTCGTCAAATCAGAGACCTTTATCATTCCCTCACATCCCATATAATTATCACGTATCTACGAGAGCAACATAGCTAGCAAAGGAGGATGGGCTGTAGGCTTACGGGACGTACACCCGTAGCTTCTCCTCAAACCTGTATGCTAAGTAACCGGAGCTGGTTAGCTGGTTGTTCAGTGAGTAATTCAGTGTTACACACACAGTCACAACATCACACGTTAGCAAAGACGCTATGCGATATCAGCGACCCTTCAGCATTAGTATCGTAGCTAAGTCTAGGAAAGTTGAGGCTACTTTTCGCTAGGTACCTACGAACATGTCTTAATCTGCTAGCGGCTTCCCCATCGTTCTTTTTGTGAGCTGTCTCACGAGCCCTACTAGCCGACAAGCAAAATAGTTATTTAGCACTAGCGTTGCTACCTGCATATATGCAAACATTGTTTACAATATTTTCAGGCTTCAACCAGTGCTGCTCAAGCATACATACAGGGTCAAGAGATAGATTCGTTAGGAATTTAAGAAATAGTAGAGACTGTTTATGCAAAAGGACTAAGGAAAAGGACATATGATTGCTAGAATCAGTTAAGCAACCTTGGTGAAGGGGGACTCTAAATGGAAAAGAAGATCCCTAGTATGATGTTCTTTGTTAAAATGTTTTCTTGAATTCAAGGTGTTATTCCATTACTTCACAGGGCTTTGCGAGGTCTCTTCCTGATATTGTATTTTATATATTTACAAACTAGACTTTGAAGCAGGAACATTTCTCCTCATAAAACTTGCTTAGTGTAATAAAAGATAAAATTATACAGATTATTTATATATACTGTATTAACCATATATATATTTTTTTATGTTCTCTGTGTGTGTGTGTGTGTGTGTGTGTGTGTGTGTGTGTGTGTGTGGTGTGTGTGTGTGTGTGTGTGTGTGTGTGTGTGTGTGTGTGTGTGTGTGTGTGTGTGTGTGTGTGTGTGTGTGTGTGTGTGTAGCTTCTTATACATGTCTTCTGGGTTTCTCCTTGGGGTCTCCTTAGATGTCACAAACCAGAACACATCACACAGACACACATCTTTCTGTTCTAGCTTTTTAAAATTCTAACAAGTGGATACTGTAAGCTACTTCGCAAATCTTAGATGTAACACACAACAAAAGCTCTCCACTGCAAGAAAAAACTGATTGTTGGTCAAACTTCTATATTATATAAAAGGATATCTAAATAAAATAAACAGGTCTGTTATCTAACATGGAAACCAAAGTGAGCTACAGCAGGTAACAAAATTGTTCTGGTTTGGTCAACACCCAGTTCAGAAGGACAAAGTCATCTCCAAGAGAGAGGCCCAAGAACTGTACAACATCTGTACAAAAGTCATTTTGACAACAAGTAGTTGTCAGGGCAAACCCTGGATCGTCATTCCAAAAAGGATGATTTCCTACAGGTGCCAAATGAGTGTGTGCGCCAATGCTCTGTATTTAGCATTCTGCCTAGTAAGATACAGCTCCTTGGTATTCTGTGCAATTCAACGCGATGAAAGAGGCATTTAATACAATTAAAATGTCCGGTGAGACATAATATTTACTTGCAGTATAATTGTGTAAGGTGGGATTTGGTAAACACTGCAAACTGTAGTCATATTTTGTCATGCATCATGCATATTTGTGTCAATTGATTTAAAAGCTTGTGCCATGAAATAGTTGAAAATCTACTGCCAACACACCAAGGCAGCCTAACCAATCCCATACCTAAACAACCACACGTTCACAACAAAATAATTTCAAGCTCTTGCCCCTAACTAATTCAAACATCCACACTGGCATTGCCAATCAGTGACCAAGCAAGCTGCCACTTTCACTCTCTTTAATACACACAAAAAGCTTTCTGAAGTAAACTGGCTTTAAAGCTAATTTGGCTAACAGGAGGCTAGTGTCTCTCAGCAATGCAAGGAGGTTTAGGCTTGACTGGCAGGTTGCCTCTGTCATGTTTTCTTCTTGTGGGACTGTCCTCACTTAACACACCCCATCACACACACATATACCCACGCATAATTAGATCATGGATTTATCTGGTTTCTCAAACCAGGTTAATCTGTGAGGACTTTCAATGAGACCGGGCAGGAAAAGACCCAATGTAGGGTGTAAAAATTATTGTTGTTTCATCATTTATTACCATCATTTTGCTTTTGCAAAGCACACATGCTTCTTGCATTTTAAACAATGAAGTCATTTGAAAAGAGACCATGAATGGCCATACTTTTTCACAAATCTAACGTAAGTCGTTTTTGGGAGCTGCGTTTTACACAAAATGTGAGATGACAATGGAAATTCTCCTAACATCCCCTGCTTCACTTCTGCAACCTATTTAAGATTTTAAGCAAACCTTGCCAATCGCCCCAGGTTATGACGTGCACTGTACGCATTCATTGGACCACTGCACCCATGTTAAGGTGGTTTCAAATGGAATGTCTGTAATCATGCAAGACGACAGGGGGTCCGGCAGTCCGCCATGGCATGCTGGCCAGCCTCATCAGGGAATCATAATCTAATCCTCTATACCGCATTCACAATGTGATTACCCTGCTACTCGCTCACTTTTTGTTTCCATGTTTCTTCCACTTTTGCACTTTTCCTCAGATGGGGAGTAGGGGTAAAGGTATTGGCTCACCTTCAAACCCAGTGGTAATTTACCTCGGGAGCTCATTAATGTGAAAGTCCGGGGCTTAGTGTTCCTGAGTGGGTTGTCTATGTATTATATTATAACATGGTCTAACTGAGTGCAAGTGGATCCCTCCCTCGACTTCGGCCTTCCAATGTTATTGGACAGCTGAAGTACCGTGGAAGAGATGGGAAGGGATAAGGGTGGGCAGAGGAGACACTGAGAAGTACACACTCTGATAAACAGGACTTATGAGCAGACCTCCACACTGTATTGTCATGGCTGATTTGCCAAATAGGTCATCTCTCTCTCAACAAACCTGAAAACCACCTCATCCCGTGAGACAAATGAGTGCAAAACAACGCTGAAACAACGGTGTGTGTGCCTCACACGGACAGAAAGAAAAAACATGCAAGTGAAGCATGGAAAGGTTGCTTGTCTGTTTTAACGGCACAGTCAGGAAGTCAACACACAGGGAGGACGGCTGATTGTCTAGTGTCTGGCTGGCGGGTGTTTGGCTGTGGCATTGTCTG